>SJXQ01003396.1:154958-270129 GCA_006408695.1 Aepyceros melampus
CCTGGGGAGGTGGATGGGGTGGGAGGGAGGCCCTCGAAGGGGGGACATGTACACACACGACCGATTCACGCTGTCATACAGCAGAAAACAGCACAGTATTGTAAAGCGATTATATTCCAGTTTAAAAAGCTGAATACTGTTCCCTTGTGTACTCACACCATGTTTTATCCATTCATTTGTTAACAGAGCCTTAGGTGGCTTCTAAACCTTTGTGAATAATGCTGTAATGAATGTGGGACTGCAGCTATCTCTTTGAAACAGTGACTTTTATTCTCTCTGGATACATGCCAGGAATGGGATTGATAGATCACATATTTGTTCCATTTTAATTTATTGAGGGATTTCCATCCGGTTTTCCAAAATGGTTGTACCAGTTTACCTTCCTACCATCAGGGTACGAGGATTCCGTCTTTCTTCACATCTTCCCCAGAACGTGTTATTGCCTGTCTTTTTGATGATAGCATTCTAGTGGGTGAAAAGTGACACCTCACTGTGGTTTTGATTTGCAGTTCTCTGATGACTAGCGATGTCTTGCCCCTCTTCTTATACTTGTCGGTTGTCCATACGACTTCTTTAGAAATATGTCCAGTCAGGTTCTTTGCCCATTTTTAAATTGGATTGTTGATGTTTGTGGGTGTTGTGTTTTGGGTTTTCTTCTCTTCTTTTGCTATTGAGTTCCTTCTGTATTTTGGGCACCGGCTTCTTACCAGATACGTGCTTTGCAAACATTATGTTCCATTCCGTAGGTTGCCTTTTCATTTTGTGGATGGATTTCTTCACTGTGCAGAGCTTTTTAGTTTGAGGTAGTCCCACCTCTTTATTTTTGCTTTTGTTGTCTTTGCTTTCGGTGTCAATTCCAAAACATCACCGAGAAAGGACACAGCAAGAGGGAACCTTTGGCAGGCCACGCAGAGAGGCCCGGGAGACCCCGACCCTGCCCACACCTTGGTCTCAGGCTCGTGACCTCCAGAACATAGGCTCCAGTTTGGCTGCTCAGGGCTCCTTCTTGAATGCCACCCAACAACTTCCACTAGCATCTCACCGGCCAGTACCACATGGCCACCTGTTGAGAGAGAGGCTGAGAAGTGAATATTTCACTGAGGTGCTGGGCTGCTCACCCCTCCAACAGAGTTGAGAAGGAGGGGTGGAAAGGAGATGGGATTTGGAGCAAGAGGATCAAATGCAGGGCAGAGAGCAAGCGTTCATCCAGGATGCCTTATGAGATGCTTCCAGGGGATGTGGGACACGAGCTGCATCCTGGGACAAGGGTGGAGGGAAGGAAAATTTATGTAGAGGGATCCTCAGAGCAAGGACAGGAAGTCAGAGACCATGAATCTTGCAGGAGCCAGTGAGGTCAGGGCTGAGGGCATGTGGGCAGGTGAGGCGAGGTGTTAGAAGGTCAGCAAGAACACACAGGTTGGGGCGAGCTGGGAGTGTATTGGTTGGCTAGGGTGGCCATAATAAACATGGAGGGGCTTAAAAAGCAGAAATGCATCTTTTCACAGTTCTGGACTCTAGGAGCTTGACATCAAGCTGTCAGCAGGGATGGTTTCTTCTGAGGCTTCTCTCCTGGGCTGAGACGGTCGTCTCCCTGTCTTCTCCCGTGATCTCTCCTCTGTGTGAGTCTGTGTCCTAACCACCGCTTCTTATAGGAGAGTGTGTGCTTGTCGCTCAGTCATGTCTGATCTTTGCAACCCCTGGACTGTAGCCTGCGCGGCTCCTCTGTCCATGGGATTTCTCAGTCTAGAATCCTGGAACGGGTTGCCATTTCCTCCTGCAGGGGATCTTTCCAACCCAGCCAGCAAGCCCACACAAGCCCACATCTCTGATGTCTCCTGCATTGGCGGGTGGAGTCTTGACCACTGCACCACCTGGGAAGCCCACAATGATACCAAATACCGGCTGAGTTCCGGGTCGTGGTTCCCACCTGGCTTCCAGGACGTCTGCCTAATAAGCCATTTCAGGGTCTTAATTCTGCCCTTTTCCAGATCTCAGATGATGTTTGAATAGCTTGCAATCGTTGCTTTCCCCCTTTCCACTTAGGTTTCAGTTGAGCATTTGTGTACAGGCAGCCTTATCTCTTTCAGTGGGAGTGAGAGAATTCTGGGATTGTCAAGCTCAGATTTGGTGCTAAATTAATTCATTAAGTTTTTCATCGTTGTTAAATGGACAACATGGCTCTACAAAAGGGTAATTGCATTCTCAGTCTCTGCACAGTGTAGTATGATAGCAGTTATCCTCATGCGAGAATTTAAATTTAAATTAATTAAAATTCATAAAATTAAAATTCAGTTCTTCAGTCACAGTAGCCACGTGTCAGCCACACGTGGTTAGTAGTTACCATGTTGAACAAGCAAACATGGAATATTTCCAGTTTTGTAAAAAATTCTGCCAGGTTAGCTCTTAAGGAATCACTGATTCAGTTACTGCATTTCTGCCCTTTGATTGTAAAAACGTGTTTTCCCTGTGGTCCTCCCACCACACGCCTGACGTTGGTCTGATAATGGAAGTTCCCCGGCGACAAGGCTTGCTTCATTTGCGTTAGTGTTTCGGATGCTCTTATCAAGTTGATTCACAGAATAATACACCTGCCTGGTTTTTGACTGGTGTCTTCATTATTTCACCAATATAATTTGCTTGCGTGGTTAATAGAACTAATGCCTCAGCTTTGCTCTATATCTAGCTGCTTGCCTGTTCTTGACATTCATCCATTTCACTTCATTTCAGTCGCTCAGTCGTGTCTGACTCTTTGCGACCCCATGAACTGCAGCACGCCAGACCTCCCTGTCCATCACTAGCTCCCGGAGCTTGTTCAAACTCATGTCCATCAAGTTGGTGCCATCCAACCATCTTATCCTCTGTCGTCCCCTTCTCCCAACTCCGATGCTTCATTTGCGTTAGTGTTTCGGATGCTCTTATCAAGTTGATTCACAGAATAATACACCTGCCTGGTTTTTGACTGGTGTCTTCATTATTTCACCAATATAATTTGCTTGCGTGGTTAATAGAACTAATGCCTCAGCTTTGCTCTATATCTAGCTGCTTGCCTGTTCTTGACATTCATCCATTTCACTTCATTTCAGTCGCTCAGTCGTGTCTGACTCTTTGCGACCCCATGAACTGCAGCACGCCAGACCTCCCTGTCCATCACTAGCTCCCGGAGCTTGTTCAAACTCATGTCCATCAAGTTGGTGCCATCCAACCATCTTATCCTCTGTCGTCCCCTTCTCCCAACTCCGATCTTTCCCAGCATCAGGGTCTTTTCAAATGAGTCAGTCCTTTGCATCTGGTGGCCAAAGTATTGGAGCTTCAATTTCAGCATCAGTTCTTCCAATGAATATTCAGGACTGATTTCCTTCAGGATGGACTGGTTGGATCTCCTTGCAGTCCAAGGGACTCTCAAGAGTCTTCTCCAACACCACAGTTCAAAAGCATCAATTCTTCACAGCTATGGTCCAACACTCACATCCATACATGACTGCTGGATAAATCACAGCCTTGACAGTTGGACCACTCTTCCTTTATTCAGCAGGCACTCATGGAGGGTGTGTACTCCATGCTTACGGACTGTGATGTACAGACAACCTAACGTGATGCTGAGGATCTGGACTCCAGTGTCCCCTGTCTGGTTCCATCACTTTCTAGCTTGGTCTCTCATTTTCTCATCCGTAAGGTAAGAATAATAACATAGACCTCATGGGGTTGTGAAAATTAAATAAGCACCTGCTGTAGAGCACAGGGAACTCTACTTAATGCTCCATGGTGACCTAAATGTGAAGGAAATCCAAAACAGAGGGGCTACACGTATTGGCTAGAGCTGATTCACTTCCCTGTACAGCATGAACTAATACAACAATATAAAGCAACTGTGCCCAATAAAAAAAATAAAATAAAATATAGAAAATTAAATGAGCTGACACGTGCAGTTCTCAACACAAAGGTTATCGTACACTAAGCAGTCAAGACGTTACTTTAATAATCAGCCTATTTGTGTTCAGTATCCTCACTAAGGGTGGTATTTAGGGTCCAAAAATATGAAAGAATTCCTTTCTGCCTTTATTCTTAGCGTCGTCTTTTTCTTTTCCGGCCAATCATTCTACAGAGGAAGTGAAACGGCAGGGCCAGGCCTGTGGTTGTGTGAAGATGCAGCTTCTTGGTTGGAAACCAATGTGACAGTTTCTGCCACGTGGCGAAATTTCCTGTTCTTTGCTTCGCTGCTTTTCCTCCATAGTTAAAGACTATGAGTAAGCTGAGTAGCGGCACACAAGCAAGTAAGTAATTAGATTCGGACAACGCTTGCTCGTCTTTTATAGAAGAACAGAGCCTGTTTTAGGACACCAATCTGAGATAGAAGTAATTGAATTTATGTTGCTCCCTCTGTCTAACTCCTTTCTTTTTAAAATGGCTTTCCTTTAGCAAGAATCAAATTGGTGATGAAAAGTAACACCACCTTTTTTATCTGGAAGCACTATGGATTCCATCCAAACTCTTTCAAGAATTCCAAGCACATGAAGGACCCACTGCTTCTAAAATCTGTACTCATATGTGGCTGGAAATCAGAGCTGATGGAGTGGGTTCACAGTGAAGGAATTCCAGTGCACTCAGGGGCTTCCCAGGTGGCTCAGTGGGGAAGACTCTGCCTGCCAATGCAGGAGATCCAAGAGACGTGGGTTCTGTCCCTGAGTCAAGAAGACCTCCTGGAGGAGGAAATGGCAACCCACTCTGGTTTTCTTGCCTGGAAAATTCCATGGACAGAGGAGCCTGGCAGGCGATAGTCCATGGAGTCATGAATGGTTGACCACGATGACTGTGCTCACATGCACATAGTGGGCCCCGGTGGCCGTCTCTCTCCACCTGTTCGTGCCCTCACCCCCGGTAGTATGGCTTCTGCTCCACCCATCCTGATGAAATTACTCTTTGGACCTTCCCAGGAATATTACAGTGTGACTTCTCTGTTACGTT
Organism: Aepyceros melampus; assembly: GCA_006408695.1. Classification (NCBI taxonomy): domain Eukaryota; kingdom Metazoa; phylum Chordata; class Mammalia; order Artiodactyla; family Bovidae; genus Aepyceros; species Aepyceros melampus. Next base: position 159,921 of record SJXQ01003396.1, read on the forward strand.
TGCCATTGCTAACCAACTTAAAAATTCATCTTCTGTATTCACAGCTTTGTTTCTGCTCCTGGCCTTTATAACTTTGTAGATTGGGTTACAAAGGGATGCTGTCCTGTTAAAATTTAATAGTATTTCAGATACAAGGTGTTGATAGTAGGCCAGTCACGTTTTTGGTTGCTGTAAAGCTAAGGAGGTTCCCTAAAGCGATGGATTACACCATAAGGACAATGAGAAGTCAGAAGATTGGAACAATAAACCAATTGCAAAATCTTCATCTTCCCTGCCTCCAAAACAAGGTCCACATTGAGGATAGGGAAAAAGAGAAGTGGGTAAAAGCAATGTAAGATAGTAGTGAGTTTAATGAAGAAAATTATATGAGTGAAACTGAGGGTTTGCTAAGAGACGTTTGGGATATAGAACAAAAGAGTTTAACTCTTCTTCAGTTGAGACAATGATTGATTCAGTGGCTGGGAAGCAGCCAGTAAATCAGTGGTGTGTGTGCCTGGTACGCGCCTCCAGTGCCAGGCAGTTCTCTCTTTCCCCACGGGCCAGACCAGCCACAGCGCCATGGACCTTCCTGGGCGAGCACTTTGAATGGACAGTGGCGGAACTTCCCTCACCATCAGTGGTCAAGACTGCCCCTTCCAATGCAGGGGGTGCAGTTTCACTCCCTGGTTGGGGAGGTAAGATCCCACTTATTTGGTGGCCAAAAAACCAAAACATAAAAAAAAAAAAACAGGAGCAAAATTCAATAAAGACTTTAAACATGGCCCTGCTAAAAAAATAAATAAATAAAAAAGATGAATGGGCAAGCAGAGGTCTCAGAGGGAAGCAGCAGGCTGGAGAGGATCAGGACACCCGTGGCGTGGAACGTGTGGGGTGTGCCGTCTGTCTGTCCTCACGCCTCCAAGGGCTGTCAGAGGGCCTGGTCTAGTTCCTCCCCAGAGTGGGAAGGCCTGCTCCCCACCTGGAGGGGTCAGGCTGGAACAGAGGTACCACTAAGCCATCAGACAAAGGTTGAAATGAACAGCCTGTGGACCGGCTTCCACCTCTGGCATGTCTGGATCTTTGATATTTTCAATGAGTTTAGACTGTAAGTTCCACGAGAGCAGAGCTGGTAACTGTCTCTGAGCTGGCTGTGACTCTGCCCGCATCTAACATGGCGCCTGGCACATAGTAAGCACTGGCGTACCAGTGTGTTGAGTTGAACTGAAGGCTATTTCTCCTCATAAATATGAGCATTTCTATGCTAAGCCCTGGAGCCCCGGAGCTTCTCTCTGAGTGCTCCTTCTTTCCAATATTTTGTTCACTGACAATTTCAACCTTTGTTTCTGCCTGGAGAAGCTGCCTCCAGGACGACTCTTCCTGCCAGGCCCTTATTTCCAATTCCAGGCTGGAACTTCTAACTGGAAAGTTCAGTGTCTTTCAACTGCAAAATCGCTAAGCCCAAGCCCCCCCTGCCCCCCCGCCCTGCATCTTACCCTCCAGACCAGCCTTCCCTCCAATTTCTCTGTTCAGTGGTTTCACAACCACTTCTGCAGTCTCCTGGCTTCTCAATGATCACGCATAAGCTGGCGCTTGGGATTCTGAACGTGAGATGAACAGGATAGGTTGTGTCAGCCAAAAAAAAAAAAAAAATAAAGCATTAACCCAAGCTGGTCAGGGAGGCTTATGAAGACTGAATGTACAGCCTGGTGTATGTACCCCACAGGTGAGAGAGAAGTCAGTTTGGGTCAAATGCAAATTTCTATGTCCATTTAATGAATACATGCACAATTATCACCTTCTCCTCGTCAATAACAAAGAAGTGAGATGAAGGCACACCAGCTCGCTCCATCCAGTGTGGGTTTTTACCCCCTAGTCACTGAGACATTCTTAAATCCCAGCTCAGTCACTGCTGTTGAAATGACTAGTCCATCCGGGCACCTAAATGGACGAGATGATTAACAACTATATGTTGCATAGATGGAAATACATTTATTTTCAGGGAGAGTGAGTCATGTTGCTGCTGCTGCTGTTGTTGTTTAGTTGCTAAGTTGTGTCTGACTCTTTATGACCCATGAACTATAGCCCGCCAGGCTCTCTGTCCATGGGAATTTTCAGGCAAGAAGACTGGAGTGGGCTGTCATTTCCTTCTTCAGAGGATTTTCCTGACCTGGGGATTGAACCTGTGTCTCTTATGTCTCCTGCATTGACAGGTGGGTTCTTTTCCACTAGCACCACCTGGGAAGCCCAGGATATTAAGCCTCAATTAGCTTATCTATCATTTTCAACCTACAGTGTCAGACAAGCCCTCCAGCCCAGTACCTTCATTGGTCCAGAGAGGCCGTTGGATGAGATGCTCCTGAGGTCCTCTCCCTACTTCTCCTACCTAACTATCTAGGAATCCTTGATTCCTGCCCTGCTCTTGCTTCTGCACAACAACCCTCCAAACCCCTGCAGGCAGCCCCCGGATCTCTCCTTAGCTTCTTTACCAGCTTTTTCCAGCTCCTTGGCACCTCTGAGAGTTTTGCAAAGCACTCTCTTCACAGCATAGTCATAAAATATCTGGTCGGAGTCAGTTTGAGGGGGAGGCGGCTCACGAGGCTCCAGGGGAAGCAGATGCTGCCTCTCGCTTTGGGACACGTCCGTACCACCTGTGCATGAGGGAGTCCCCAGGAGGAGCTCCAGGGAGCCTTAGCAGAGAGGATGCTCTGGCTCAGAGAAAGGAGGTGCACCCATGACTTCAAAGAGGGGAAATGAGCATCTTGCTACGACAGCCCTGGGAGCCTTACCTGAGCAGCCCCTTTGGCAGAACGGCTTCAGAGGGTATTCCCCACCTAAAATGTCAAATATTGTTTGATGTTGCTGTTTAGTTGCTCAGTCATGTAGCCCACCAGGCTCCTCTATCGATGGGATTCTCCAGGCAAGAATACTGGAGTCAGTTGCCATTTCCTCCTCCAGGGGATCTTCCTGACCCAGGGATCGAACCTGCGTCTCCTGTATTGACAGGGGGATTCGTTACCCCTGAGCCATCAGAGAAGCCCCCAGAATGTCAGTTACACAGCCTATAATCACACGGCCATGGCTTCATTCCTTGGCTCCTAAAGACTTTTTCCTTTAGTTTTTTGAAGGATCTTTAAAAATAAAAAGATATCCCTTAAAGGGATCCGGCTGTAAGCCAGCCTCAGTGAACTCCTTCATCACCAGCGTGTCTCTCTCTTAGGAGTTAGCCGGTGCTCAGCTTGGCAGTACTGCGTCTGTGTTCAGCTATACACTGAGGACAGTTATCTGCTGCAGATGTGTCCTGTTGCCGTGAAAGATCACTTTTCCTTAGTTTCCAGTCGCTTAAGGAAAAGGGCAACACCCAGCGACCAGTGGTTTGTAAGCCTGTTCAGCTGGTGTAAACTCTCTAGTCCAGACGATCTCATCAGATGCCCTGTGCAGGCAGGGACTGTGTCCACTCCTCTGAGTTCTGAACACCAATCTGCTGACACGTGTTTGTTAAGTAGAATCGATACATGAACCTGGACTCCGCTGTCTCTATATCTTAGCCAGGAGTAAAATTCAGCATGGCCTGTGTGCTTTATAGTAATTAGCTTAATATTTGTGGTATGCTCAGTCATGTCCAACTGACCCTATGGACTATAGCCAGCCAGGCTCTTCTATCCATGGGATTTTCCAGCAAGAATACTGGAGTGGGTCACCACTTCCTCCTCCAGGGCATCTTCCCAATCCAAGGATTGAACATGAGTCCCCTGCATTGGCAGGCAGATTCTTTACCACTGAGCCCCTTGGGAAGCCTAATTTAATAATCATTTGCCCACAATATACCAGCTGCTAGCCCTGGAGAGCTCGAGCAGTGAAGACAAGTTGCAGGCAATCACAGGCCTGCGTGGCGCACGCTGTGTTGGGACGGCACGTGCAGGGCCCCCAGGACCTCAGCACCATCTCTGCCACTCTGAGCCTTTATAGCTGAGGTTCATTCTGACTCACCTAGCTGGTGGGGAGGGGGCAGCTGGCCTGTGAGCCAGCAGGAGCGAGTGTGCACTTTGAGCACTGGACCTAAAGTTACACAACCCTGCCTGGATGACTCAGACTGTAAAGGATTTGCCTACAATGCAAAGACCCAGGTCCAATCCCTGGGTTGGGAAGATCCCTTGGAGAAGTGAATTGCTACCCACTCAAGTATTCTTCCCTGGAAACTCCCATGGACAGAGGAACCTGGTGGGCTATAGTCCACTGGGTGGCAAAGAATCAGACACGACTGAGTGACTTTCACTCACTCACTCAGTCCTGCCCTCCTGCCTTCTGATTGACCCTCTGCCCTCTGAGCCATGGGGTCCGTCTCTGTCTTCTTTCCCCTGACACTGCTGGCCTCCTCACCAGGCCCTCCCGGCTTGTCCTCCACCATCATCCCAGCTCCTCCTGCCCAGCAGCCATGCATGTCCATTCAGTATCTCTTTTCCTCTGGGCTTGTTTCAGGAGCCTGGAACTTCTTGGCAGGCTCACGCTCCAGTTGGAGGGAGACCATGTGGTTCAGAGAAGGAGCCCTGGCGAGGGGTGGAGGGCAGGTGAGGTCTGAATCACAGCCCCACCTATCAGAGCTGTGGGAACTCGGGCAATTCATTCACTGTCTTCACCCAGAAAATGAGGATAATAGTGTCTGTCTCAAAAGGGACAGAATGAGATGATGGTGCAAAGCATCGTGTAAACAGGAAGAATGTTACCCAGATATAAGGGCCCCCCCATGGCCCTTAGGAGGGCCTGGATGAACAGAAGCTCCACACTGGTGCAGTGGTCCTATTTCAATTCTGCTCATCCAATGACTGAAAGATTTTGAAACTGGAAAACTCCCATCACCTATTAAACTTCTCCAGGGGAAAGTTCCACAGACACCCCTTGAATCTTCCTCTCTCACTTTTCTTTGTTCCTCAAGACACAACTGAAACACCAGCCAACCTCTTGGAAGCATGTCCAATATTCCCCCTCGCTTCTCTGAGGTTCAGGGTTGAATTCCTTGTTCTTCTTGGTGTGTTGATGACACCAGAAAACAACCCACACGTGAGGCTGACTTTCAGGTCTGTTCCCCTCTACAAATCCCTTGATGGTGGAGGCTATACCTTTTATTTCTAGACTTCCAGTACACAGTAAGTCCTTGGTAAACATTTCTTGAACAAATGAATGAATGGAAGTCTGGCCTCACCTCTAACATGAACATTTTTTGCTTTCTTTGAGTGGCCTGTCAACACAATACAACCATAATAATCCCATTCGCCAGTGGGATTGTGCATTCTGCTGCTAGATGCTGACATGGTGATGGTACAATACAATAAGATGCAGGGAGATCCCAGGCACCGTGGTTTCCCTCACATACTCCTTTATTGCAATACTCCTTTATTACGCCCTTGGAGTCTGTGTTCAGAGACGCTGTCAAATGGACTGCATAAAAAACTCATAAATGAATAGGCGACATGATGCCTTAAAGAACCCATTTTGGGAACTTCCCTGGTGGTCCGGTGGTTAAGACTCCATGCTCCCGATGCAGGGACCCTGGGTTCAATCCCTAGTCAGGGAACTATATCCCTATATGCCACAGCTAAAGATGCCTAGTTTCACAACGAAGACCTGGAGCAGCCCAATAAATAAATAAATATTTTTTAAAAATTTGGAATGTCTGGAGGGTCATGACCTCACAGGATATAATATAATGTAATGATTAAATCTTTGACTTCAAGTTCAATAGACCTAGGCTCAAATCTCTGTTCTGCTTCTCATTAACTATGTGATACTGTTCATACTGTTCATGGGGTTCTCAAGGCAAGAATACTGAAGTGGTTTGCCATTCCCTTCTCCAGTGGACCACGTTTTGTCAGAATTCTCTGCCATGATGGCTCATAGTTTCATTGAATTAGACAAGGCATTAATAGTTGCCAAATATACTACTGGAGAAGAGTGGGGAAATAACTCCAGAAAAAATGAAAATATGGAGACAAAGCAAAACCAGCTGTGGATGTGACTGGTGATAGAAGCAAGGTCCGATGTTGTAAAGAGCAATATTGCATAGGAACCTGGAATGTTAGGTCCACGAATCAAGGCAAATTGGAAGTGGTCAAACGAGAGAGGACAAGAGTGAACATCGACATTTTAGAAATCAGTGAACTAAGATGGACTGGAACGGGTGAATTTAATTCAGATGACCATTATATCTACTACTGTGGGCAAGAATCCCTTAGAAGAAATGGAGTAGCCATCATGGTCAACAAAAGAGTCCAAATTGCAGTACTTGGATGCAATCTCAAAAATGACAGAATGATCTCTGTTCATTTCCAAGGCAAACCATTCAATATCACAGTAATCCAAGTCTATGCCCCAACTCAGTAACGCTGAAGAAGCTGAAGTTGAACGGTTCTATGAAGACCTATAAGACCTTCTAGAACTAACACCAAAAAAAGATGTTCTTTTCATTATAGGGGACTGGGATGCAAAAGTAGGAAGTCAAGAAACACCTGGATTAACAGGTAAATTTGGCCTTGGAGCACAAAATGAAGCAGGTCAATGGCTAATGGAGTTTTGCCAAGAAAATGCACTGGTCATAGCAAACACCCTCTTCCAACAACACAAGAAAAGACTCTACACATGGACATCACTAGATGTGCAATGCCAAAATCAGATTGATTATATTCTTTGCAGCCAAAGATGGAGAAGCTCTATACAGTCAGCAAAAACAAGACCGGGAGCTGACTGGGCTCAGATCATGAAATCCATATTGCCAAATTCAGACTCAAATTGAAGAAAGCAGGGAAAACCACAAGACCATTCAGGTATGTTCAGTTCAGTTCAGTCACTCAGTCGTGTCCAACTCTTTGTGACCCCATGGACCACCGCATGCCAGGCCTCCCTGTCCATCACTAACTCCCAGAGTTTACCCAAACTCATGTCCATTGAGTCAGTGATGCCATCCAACCATCTCATCCTCTGTCATCCCCTTTTTCTCCTGCCTTCAATCTTTCCCAGCATCAGGGTCTTTTTAAATGAGTCAGCTCTTTGCATGAGGTGGCCAAAGTATTGGCATTTCAGCTTCAGCATCACAGACTTAAATCAAATCCTTTATGATTACACAGTGGAAGTGAGAAATAGATTTAAGGGATTAGATTTGATAGACAGAGTGCCAGAAGAACTATGGACAGAGGTTCTTGACATTGTACAGGAGGCAGTGATCAAGACCATCCCCAAGAAAAAGAAATGCAAAAAGGAAAAATGGCTATCTGAGGAGGCCTTACAAATATCTGAGAAAAGAAGAGAAACTCAATGCAAAGGAGAAAAGGAAAGATATACCCATTTGAATGCAGAGTTCCAAAAAATAGCAAGGAGAGATAAGAAAGCCTTCCTCAGCAATCAATGCAAAGAAATAGAGGAAAACAATAGAATGGGAAAGACTAGAGACTTCTTCAAGAAAATTAGACATACCAAGGGACCATTTCATGTAAAGATGGGCTCAATAAAGGACAGAAATGTTATGGACCTAACAGAAGCAGAAGATATTAAGAAGAGGTGGCAAGAATACACAGAACTGTACAAAAAAGGTCTTCATGACCAAGATAATCATGATGGTGTGATTACTCACCTAGAGCCAGACATCCTGGAATGTGAAGTCAAGTGGGCCTTAGAAAGCATCACTATGAACAAAGCTAGTGGGGATGATGGAATTCCAGTTGAGCTATTTCAAATCCTGAAAGATGATGCTGTTAAAGTGTTACACTCAATATCCAGCAAATCTGGAAAACTCAGCAGTGGCCACAGGACTGGAGAAGGTCAGTTTTCATTCCAATCCCAAAGAAAGGCAATGCCAAAGAATGTTCAAACTACCGCACAATTGCACTCATCTCACATGCTAGTAAAGTAATGCTCAAAATTCTCCAAGCCAAGCTTCAACAGTATGTGGACTGTGAACTTCCAGATGTTCAAGCTGGTTTTAGAAAAGGCAGAGGAACCAGAGATTAAATTGATAATATCTGCTGGATCGATGAAAAAGCAAGAGTGTTCCAGAAAAACATCCTCTTTTACTTTATTGACTATGCCAAAGCCTTTGACTGTGGATCACAACAAACTGTGGCAATCTTAAAGAGATGGGAATACCAGACCACCTGACCCACCTCCTGAGAAATCTGTATGCAGGTCAGGAAGGAACAGCTAGAACTGAACATGGAACAACAGACTGGTTCCAAACAGGAAAAGGAGTATGTCAAGGCCATATATTGTCACCCTGCTTATTTTACTTATATGCATAGTACATCTTAAGGAATGCTGGACTGGATGAAGCACAAGCTGAAATCAAGATTCCCAGGAGAAATATCAATAATCTCAGATATGCAAATGACAGCACACTCATGGCAGAAAGCAAAGAAGAACTAAAGAGTCTTTCATGAAAGTGAAAGAGAAGAGTGAAAAAGTTGGCTTAAAACTCAACATTCAGTGAACTAAGATCGTGGCATCTGGTCCCACCACTTCATGGGAAATAGATGGGGAAACAATAGAAACAGTAAGAGACTTTACTTTCTTGGGCTCCAAAATTACTGCAGATGGTGACTGCAGCCATGCTTCCTTCTTGGAAGAAAAGCTATGCCCAACCTAGATGACATATTAAAAAGCAGAGACATTACTTTGTCAACAAAGATCTAGTCAAAGCTATGGCTTTTCCAGTAGTCATGTATGGATGTGAGAGCTGGACTGTGAAGAAAGCTGAGCACCGAAGAATTGATGCTTTTGAACTGTGGTGTTGGAGAAGACTTTGAGAGTCCCTTGGACTGCAAGGAGATCCAACCAATCAATCCTAAAGGAAATCAGTCCTGAATATTCATTGGAAGGACTGATGTAGAAGCTGGAACTCCAATAGTTTGGCTACCTGATGCAAAGAACCGACTCATTGGAAAAGATCCTGGTGCTGGGAAAGATTGAAGGAAGAGAAGGGGACGACAGAGAATCAGATGGCATCACAACTCAATGGACATGAGTTTGGGTGGCCTCTGAGAGTTGGTGATGGACAGGGAGGCCTGGTGTGCTGCAGTCCATGGGGTTTCAAAGAGTCAGACCTGACTAAGCAACTGAACTGAACTGAACTATGTGTTACCAGCTGATTTTCTTAAACTTGCTGGGCTTTATTTTCTTCATCTTTGTAAGCCTTGTGCTCCTCACAAATTTGTTCCGAAGGTTAAACAAGGCACACGCAGCAATTAGCACAGTCCTGGGCAACGAGGAAATCCCAGTCCCCACCAGTTCTGCTTGGAGTATTCATAAAATTCATCACTGGGCTTTCCTGGTGGCTCAGCTGGTAGAGAATCTGCCTGCAATGCTGGAGACCCCAGTTCAATTCCTGGGTTGGGAAGATCCCCTGGAAAAGGGATAGGGCACCCACACCAGTATTCTTGGGCTTCCCTGGTGGCTCAGCTGGTAAAAAAATCAACCTGCAATGCTGGAGACCTGGGTTCCATCCCTGGGTTCAGAAGATACCCTGGAAAAGGGAGCCCACTCCAATATTCTGGCCTAGCGAATTCCATGGTCTGTATAGTCCATGGTGTCACAGAGTTGGACATGATTGAGTGACTTTGTTTATCATTTATCACACATTCATCACTAGGAGGTTATCCCTTCCCCCTTTTTGGCATTTTTGTCAATTTTTCCCAGTTCTAAAGATCTTACAGGCAGTGCACTCTGCAAAGTGTCCTTTAGTATCTCCAATAATATTGTGGATTGTGTCAGTTTATGGATGGAGAGAGCTGCAAAAAATACCAAATGCTTTACCCCTCATCAAACAAGTGTTTCTTCCCGTATTCAATCACATCGGTGTCTTATGAACAAAGTGATCTCAAACATTTACTCTTATCCTCTCTTGCTGTCCAGCCGCCCGGCTGGTGCCCCTTGCCCTCCCTGCAGCGCAACCATATTCCACCTTCCAGGTAGTTGCTTTGCATATTTCTTGCCTTTCTGATCAGGTTTGTTTCCATGGAAACAGGAGAATTTGCTCCCTTCTCCTGACTTCCTCCCACTGCGGGATGTGTGGGTCAGCAGAAGGCATGCCTGTTTCACTTTGTCTTGATGAGATTAGGCAGCCGGACTGCGCTGCATTTCCAAAGCTAAGTCGCTCTCCTGTCTCCGTCTCCAAAACAAGCCTATTTGTAGCTGGGGCCCCGTTATGGTCTCGCGACACAGCCATAAAGCCACTCTATACCCGGGAGTGCTCAGAAACGTATGGTGAGTTAAGGAATGAGCAGATGAATAAACAATTAAGAAAGCCAACTGAGGGAACTGTATTAACCGTGAGCTGCCCTGACACTGGATATCCAGGAAGAAATTCCTTAGACTTTCCTGGGAAAGCCCTCTTTTATTCTCTCTATAAAAGATACAGAGATGTTCTTCGTGCCGTAACGTGACGATGGGGTGAAGGAGTAGGAGGAGAAGGAGGGACTTAGACAATCACAAATCTCATGCGGTTCCATTGTGTATGTTGTTTTACAAATCGCCCGGTATTTTGTTCGTTTAATCCTCAGTACATTTTTATTAAACAGCTACCTTATGTGGCTATACGGTGAGTAGACACAGTTATTGCTCTTTCTTCGTAATAATCCTGAAAAGTATAAAGGGCATAGAATTAAATTATGCCCATGTAAAGATCAGCAAACTGAAACTTGCTCAGAATTGGTCAGTGGGGGATTTGGGACTTCAGTTCAAGGTGGTGCTCTCTGCCTGTACCAACCTATCTCCTTTATACTCTGATGAGATCAAGCAGATCAACATCACAACATTCAAGCTACTTGTGAGCCATAATAAATGACCCCTTCATAAAATATGTATATACCGGGCAAAAGCCTTTATGCATATTCAGGAACTCAAAGTATATGAACATTGCTTTCCTAATACAGTTTAGCCCAGAGTCTGAGAAAGAAGATTAGATGACATTCATAATCCGCATCGAGACAGTCAAGAATTAACAGCACTAACCTCCGGGATGCAGTAAATGCTATACCAAGCTCTTTTTAGCTATCACATAATTAAGCAAACTAATTTCAATGCTAATATTTGGATTTGAACTGTGAACCCTGATCAAATTAAAAAGCAATGCTTTGCTAAATCTTTAATGGCAAATACTGTTCACTACACCAAAACCAGAAGCTAAATTCCAAGGAAGCACAAGTGAACCATTTCAGATGTGGACTACACTGGAAAATGTTGGACTTGAAAATCAAAGTAACGTCTAGAAGTAAATGTCAATCATTCCCACATTTTTTTTCATTTTAGCCTCTGCAATTAATTGCCTAGGCATTCAACAGAAAAGGGAAGGTCCTGCTCTCGTGCTAATAAAGACTGGCCAACATGGCAGCCAAGTTCACTGAAGCCAGCACAATTGAGCTTGTCATTTGGAAACCAATACTATGGATTGGGAAAAAAAAAAAAAGAAGTGTAGAAAGCACAAACTCTCCCTATTAAACTGGAGCCAGTTTGCAAAGGACAACTGCAAAAGCAAATCTCACGTTTCTCTCTGTTGCAACCCCAAGGAACTGAGAGCTGGCCCTTCCCCATCTATTTTCGTAACATCACACGCCCACAGAGAGTTCAGAGGCAAGCTAGCTGGAAGAAAGGCTGGTTCTCCCCTGTTGTACCCTTGAGCCAGGCACTCAGAAAGCTGCTAAGGAAAGCTAATAAACATGGTAACCAGGAAAAAGAACCAGAGGCAATCAACGGATCGATGGACCAGATTACTGAATTCATTTCCAATTATGTCAGAATTGGAACTGTTGGCTGAGGTCATGGTGGGGAGAGCAAGGAATTAGAACAAGAAACAGGTGGAATTAAAGACGGAGGTAACACTGGATGGGGTTAATGGAATGACCTGCTGTAGTAGTTGGCAAAATCCCCACGGTCATTTCCTTCCTCCCATTTCAAACAGGCGGCTGTCGCCACCACCCCACTGAAATTGCTTTTGCCAAGATCCCAACTTGAAAAGGTAAATTTCCCACTTACCAGAAGTGACCCTATAGGGTACATATAAATTTGATTCATCATCACTTAGGCATCCAGGGAGGCCCTCCTAATTTGAGCAGGTACCAAGGCTCACAGAATTGAACCCTGCCTGTCACATGGAAAAAACACTCTAAAATTCTTTTCATTCACTCACTCATTCAACAAGTACTTATCTTCTCCTCTGTGTCTGACCTAGTTTTAAGCACTGGGGATGTGGCTAAGCGTTTGAATAATAATAATACTTTATTGTTATTTCTTTCATCATAATAGCACTTAAAACTTTCTTTTAGAAGCAGAGCCTAAGTTGAAAGCACTATGAAGTCTCCAGCAAAAGCCACAGATAATATGCTCAAGCTCTCCTTTCTGTTGACTTAAGGCTTTGCTCTGTTTCAGACTTCTCAAATCGTTGAAAAAAAAAAGTTTTCTTAACAAAATAACTCAGTTTTAAAACCATAAATACATGAGCTAAACAGAAGGAACCTCCAAGTGATAACTGAAATGTACACTTCCACATGAAAGGAGGAGTTTTTCATTCTATTTATGAGAGTGACTCTGAAGAAGGCAATGGCACCCCACTCCAGTACTCCTGCCTGGAAAATCCCATGGACAGAGGAGCCTGGTGGGCTGCAGTCCATGGGGTCGCTAAGAGTTGGGCACAACTTAGCGACTTCCCTTTCACTTTTCACTTTCATGCATTGGAGAAGGAAATGGCAACCCACTCCAGTGTTCTTGCCTGGGGAATCCCAAGGACGGTAGACCCTGGTGGGCTGCCGTCTATGGGGTCGCACAGAGTCGGACACGACTGAAGTGACTTAGCAGCAGCAGCAGCAGCATGAGGGTGACTCAGACCTCATTTAATTTAATTTTACCTTTCTTAAAAATAAAAACAAGTCCAGCGGAAGTCCAGAGTTGCAACAATACCCGACAATCTTGAAATTACTCCAAAAGCCAGTACACATGTGCTCAGCTGCTTCAGTTGCTCCAGTTCTGCGTGAGCCTATGAACAGGGGCCCACCAGGCTCCTCTGTCCGTGGGATTCTCCAGGCAAGAACACTGGAGTGGGTTGCCATGCCCTTCTCCAGATCTTTCCAACCCAAGGATGAAACCTGTGTCTCCTGCATTGCAGGAAGATTTTTTATCCACTAAGCCACCTAGGAAACCCCACAAAAGCTAGTAAGTCCATGAAAATAAGCTCAGCTTGAAAACTCTGAAAATAGTTCTGCTTATCCCCAAAGTCTGTCTAGGAAGGATCTGTTTAATTTCAAGTTAAAGAATCACCGATTTTACTGAGTTTATTACAGCACCACAGCTACAGACTGAAGGGGCCAAAATAAACAAAACTATGAACTGTGCCTTGTATGTCAAGGTGGATGCCTGCTCAGCCACTCAGTCGTGTCCGACTCTTCGTGACCCCCTGGACTGTAGCCCTCCAGGCTCCTCTCCATGGGATTCTCCAGGCAAGAATACTGGAGTGGGGTACCATTCCCTTCTCCAGGGGATCTTCTCGACCCAGGGATCGAACCTGGGTCTCCTGCATTGGGCGGATTCCTTACCACTGGCTAAGCAGGGAAACAAAAAGCAGTTTCACATTATAGTTGAATCCCCCAGCGTCCCCTCCGCGTTGCGTCTGCCTCCATCACTGCTGGTGCACCAGCCATAACCACAATCTCCAATTTTACCTTTATCATCCCCATTATTCTGTGGCTCTCACATCTCTCCTTTCACCTGATCCGTGAACATGTTATGCTCCCCTTCCACCCCCAGGGACTTGGAACGTGCTCTTCCCTTTCACACTCTCTCCTCTTCCTAGCTGCCCCGCCCCCAGTCACCCCCTGCCTCCTATCAGATCAGAACGACATCCTCCCTTTCTCTAGGAAGCCCCCTCGCCCTCTCTCGCCTGGCCAGGTCCTGCGGTGTCAGTTCTCAGCGCTCCTGACGTGTCTCTGGGCACCTCAGGTGTCACGTTTATTGGTGTGATTCTCCTATTAGCAGGTGTCTCCACTGCCATTGGTCTCACTCAGCATCCCGCCACTGGCATGGAGCTCAGTGCCTCGGGTGCAGAAGACCCTCGAGCATGATTAAAGGAATGTGGACCGGGTTTTCCTGAATGTCAGGCACTTTGGAAATCTCTTAGGAGTATCTGAAAGATCAGAGCCCTCCAGCCCAAATTGCAGAAGCAATTAAATAAATAAGAATCTCTGTAAAACCAACTACTAGCAATGACCGATGGAAAAATATGCTCACACACCCCCAGTGGTGACGGGATTTGTCTCGCAGAGCTACACGCTGCTGTATTTAGAATGGATGACAGCAAGGACCTGCTGTACAGCACAGGGGACTCTGCTCAAAGCCTGAATGGGCATGGGCTTTGGAGGAGAATGGATACGTATATGTGCATGGCTGAATCCCTTTGCTGTCCACCTGCAACTATCACAGCATTGTTAACCAGCAATACGCCAATATAAAATAAAAAGTTCAAGAAATAGAAAACTGGGAGCTGAAGCAGCTTCTAAAACTAATGTTCTTGCTTCTGAGGTCAAATTTATGGATGGAGAAAAGTTTGTTTCTATAAAAATGGCACAGGCAGCCCGGCATGGCCCAGAGGTGATGATGTTTTCAGCAGAACTTAAAAGACGTGGAGGAGGCACTCAGCAGAGAAGAGGAAAGTGGCCTCGTGGGCTCACAGAGGCCCTTTGGATTAGGAATGTTTAGGAGGGAGCACAGAATGAGGCCAGGGAACGGCTGTTTGCTGGAGAACATGCATTTTTAATGAGACAGGTTTATACTTCCTAGCCCTTCTCACCCAAGGACCTCATCTCCCAGCCCCTTGCCTCCTCTCCCTGCTTTTTCCTGCTCCTGTCACTTTTACATGCAGCAGCTCATTAATCAGCAGTAACCCTTGTGCAGAAGCAGCTCTAGAATCTTGCTCCCTCTGTTCATGCACATTATTCGGACACTTCTGCAGAGTTCCTGGGGGCCAGGGTCCCCCATGCATCCAAGCGCCTCTGCAGAGATGAATGTTAAGATGTTTTTAGAAAGAAGAAACACTTTTTGAGATCTGATATGCTTGGTCTGATCAAATCTTTTTTTTTTTAATTGGAGTATGATTACTTTAAAATGTGTTGGTTTCTGTGGTACGATGAAGTGAGTCAGCTACATGTACTCATAAGTTCCCTCCTCTTGAGTCTCCCTCCCACTCTCCCCATCCCCCCCTTCCCCCACTGCTAGGTCATCACAGAGCCCCAGACTGAGCTTCCTCTGCTGTCCTGTAACCTTACCTCTATATACTACACTATAACCATACTATACTACATAGGAGAGTATCCTATAACTATACGGGCTTCCCTTATCAACATTCAGAAAATGAAGATCATGGCATCCAGTCCCATCACTTCATGGCAAATAGATGGGGAAAACAGTGGAAACAGTGTCTGACTTTATTTTTTTGGGCTCCAAAATCACAGCAGATGGCGATTGCAGCCATGAAATTAAAAGATGCTTACTCCTTGGAAGCAAAGCTATGACCAACCTAGACAGCATATTCAAAAGCAGAGACTTTACTTTGCCAACAAAGGTTCATCTATCAAGGCTATGGTTTTTGCAGTAGTCATGTATGGATGTGAGAGATGGACTATAAAGAAAGCTGAGCCCTGAAGAATTGATGCTTTTGAACTGTGGTGTTGGAGAAGACTCTTGAGAGTCCCTTGGACTGCAAGGAGATCCAACAAGCCCATCCTAAAGGAAATCAGTCCTGGGTGTTCATTGGAAGGACTGCTATTGAAGCTGAAGCTCCAATACTTTGGCCACCTGATTCAAAGAACTGACTCATTTGAAAAGACCCTGATGCTGGGAAAGATTGAGGGCAGCAGGAGAAGGGGACAAGAGAGGATGAGATGGCTGGATGGCATCACCGAATCAATGGACATGGTTTGAGTGGGCTCCAGGAGTTGGTGATGGACAGGGAGGCCTGGCGTGCTGCGATTCTGGGGTCACAAAGAGTGGGACACAACTGAGCAACTGAACTGAACTGTGGCTCAGCTGGTAAAGAATCCGCCTGCAATGCAGGAGACCTGGGTTTGATCCCTGGGTTGGGAAGATCCCCTGGAGAAGGGAAAGGCTACCCACTCCAGTCTTCTGGCCTGGAGAATTCCATGGACTGGATAGTCCATGGGGTCGCAAAGAGTCGGACACGACTGAGCGACTTTCACTGCATAGCGATGCTGCTAGACTGCGACTTCCCGCTAGCCGTCTGTTTTACACCTGGTGGCGCGTACACGTCAGGCCCTCTGTCCCAGCTCACCCCCCGCCCCTTCCCACCCCTGTGCCCACACGTCTGTTCCTGCATCTGCCTCTCTCCTCCTGCCCCGGAAACAGCTTCATCTGCACCATAGTCTGATTGAATCTTGTAAAGAACATTTCCACTTACAGGATAACTGCATTTCCTATACAACCTTCTCTTGGGCTCTACTGCTTTAGTTTAGGGACTTTTAGGTTAGAAAAAAGACTTACTATAGAGTCACTGTAAAGCAGGTGTTCTTAGGGTTTATGAATGAACTAGGGTGGGAGAGGAGGGGAGGCATGATCTCCAGGAAACTGCGGGCATCCTTGTAAGCGCTGGATGCATGCATGTTCTGTAGCAAGGATGACAGCATCTGTTAGATACTTAAAGCTGGTCATGGCTCTGAAAACAACCTTACAACTGGGCTGATGACTTAACCACAGAACTAATCACTAGACTGGATTGGCAAAATGCTTTAGATATTGCTGAAAAGTGAAAGTGTTAGTCGCTCAGTCATCTCTGACTCTTTGCAACCCCATGGACTATACCCCACCAGGCTGCTCTGTCCATGGGATTCTCCAGGCAAGAATACTGGAGTGGGTAGTCATTCCCTTCTCCAGGATATCTTCTTGACCCAGGCACTGAAACCAGGTCTCCTGTGTTGCAGGCGACTCTTTACCTTCTGAGCCACCTGGGAAGGCCTTAGACACTGGAACCCACCGACAGTGAGCTGACTTCCTCATGGCAGAGGAGCAAGATTAGAATTCTGAGGATACCAGTGCTATGGCTACCTCTCGAGTCCCTGCTGCTAAGTCGCTTCAGTCGTGTCCGACTCTGTGCGACCCCATAGACGGCAGCCCACCAGGCTCCCCCGTCCCTGGGATTCTCCAGGCAAGAACACTGGAGTGGGTTGCCATTTCCTTCTCCAATGCATGAAAGTGAGAAGTAAAAGTCGCTCAGTCATGTCCGACTCTTAGCGACCCCATGGACTGCAGCCTAGCAGGCTCCTCCGCCCATGGGATTTTCCAGGCAAAAGTACTGGAGTGGGGTGCTCGAGTCCCTAGTGGTACTGAAAACTTTATTGTGATGTCCCTAAATGTTTTACACTAGGAAGTAGAATATATGTATATTTTTAAATTATTTATTTGGCTGTGCCGAGTCTTAGATGTGGCACTCGGGATCTTCGATCTTCTTTGTGGCATGAGAGATCTTTTTTTTTTTTTTTTTTTCTTTTTAGCTGTGGCGTGTGAACTCAGTTGCAGCATGTGGGATCTAGTTTCCTGAGCAGGGATCAAGTCCAGGCCCCCTGCCTTGGGAGTGTGGAGTCTTAGCCACTGAACCACCAGGGAAGCCCCAGGAAGTAGAATATATTATTTACAGAAATTCCAGAGAAACCTGGGCCTTATCCTTTTTCCCAGAGAGCCAGTTATTCAACACTGACCAGCACAACCACTGCTGGGGACCCATTCACGAGAGGAGACGGGAACTGGCTGTGCGGGGGCCATGCCTGCGGACTAGATGGAGACCTTTAGGGATGCTGCGTGTGCAAAATAGTATAAAGTTTCTTTTCATAAATAATTACAAAATTAAAATCATGCTAAATTATAAAACAAAAGTAAATACATGTACACCAAATTCAAAGCCTTTTATTTTTTTAAATCATTTTTGTATAAAATTCAGAGTAGATTTATGAAATAGAACTCTTCGTAGTCATCTGCCGTCCATGTGCACACGGGCTCCGAAGCCCATGCTTCATCTGTGCCCTGAGTATCCAGAGCAGCTGCGGACACAGATGGAATTTTATTTTGCTTTCTCAAACAAGCAGCATATTCTTTCCTGGGCCAATAGCCACATTTTAAGGTTTTCCAAACTAGGTGGGTTTTGTTGCTACTGTTGTTTGTTTGTTTGTTTGTTTTTGCTACTGCCAGAAGCTCCTGACCACTTAGGTTAGCAAGGAGTAAACAAATGGCTTGACTCCCGAAACCTGGACAGGCAGCTTGGCTGAACTCTTAAAGCATCGGACTCCCAATCTGGAACAGCTATGTGCTCATGTCTCCTTTTGTGGTTACAGCTGCCCTAGAAAATAGAGGGGGAAACCCAGTGAGAAGAAACAAGATTTCACCCGGTTCTGCTTCACTAGCTCACCCAGAGCTCCCAGCTTCCAGGGGAGCCAAGTGCCTAGCAGGTGTCTGGAGGAATGAAACTCGTGAACCTCCAAACTAACACAGGTTACGTCAGCAAACACAGCTCAGATCTGAAACCAAACATCTCCTTGGTTACTGCTTGTGTCAATGTGTGTCCACTGAGAAGCAAAGGCCAGGACAGGATGCCCTGTCCCAGATGTTTATCTAGAGAGGCCTGCCCAGAAGTCCGGTGGCATCTTCAGACCACACGGCAGGTCTGCGAATGTGGGAGGGGTGAGGAGGGAGAAGACTTGGGCAGGCAGAGTCCTGAAGGTGGCAGTGGTCCGGGTCAGGGCCCGCCAGGCTGAGGGTGGGGCCTCTGGTCCACTCCGGCAGAGCAGGCTGTGTCTCACGGGAGCGGGCGTGCAAGGGACCCTCGCCCTGCTCAGGCTGGCTCAGAGCAGCCCGCACACAGGGAGAGGGGTCCCCGGGGAACACGAGGGTCCAGAGGGCAGTGGCCGGGCTATGGGCCACTGAGGCCTCTGCAGCAGATCTGAGTGGCCCCCACGCTGGTCACTGTCATCCTTGCATGATGGGTTAATCACTGAATTTGCCTGCTCTTTTTCGTAGAAAGCCTTGTGAGGGAGATATAGCAGCTCACACAGAAGTGTGAGAACTACGTGATCGTTCAGTCATCGTGAATATCATCAGGAACCTGCCAGTCACCTGGGGAAAGGCCCACGTCTCCAACCAGAAACGAGAACCAGGAATGGGGTCGCTACACACTGCCTCTTTGTTGACCCTGGCTTGGACTCAGTATGTCCTAAGTGTCTGAGACACGACCTACAGGGACAGGAAACCCAGAGGAGGTGAGGAGCTGGGAAGTCGGCTGGGAGCTTGAGCAAAACGCTGACTCATGCTTGAGATAAAGACTATATTCCTCTCTGCTCACATCAGGGGAGCTGATGACGGCTTTGCCCATCACACACATAGGCTCTGCATTTTACATTTTCCTGTCTACTCCCTCCTTACTCTATAGGGCATTAAGTAGAGTCCTTTAGGAGACTCTAGTCCTCAAAATGTACAGACTTATGTTTGGGACAGAGTTTTAGAAATGAAGTCGATGCAGTGGTGGCCACAGTAATTAAAGACAGCGAACCCAGGGGGCAGGTAAAACTTAAGACCAATCGAGGTGGACGCAGTTGGCCCCAATACCTTGTCTCACCTGGGCAGTCTCCTGCCAAGACTAGAGCTTTGGAGAGTCTGCACTTTGTTTTAATAAGGGAGTTCAATTCCCTTAGATAGATTATAAAAACATGTTCATGTTGGAGAACCGAAGGCTTGTTATGCAACGCTTTCAACACAGCGCTCTGCAGCCGCTCTCATAGATGCAGGAGGTCGGCCAAGCATTAACCTTTCCAAGCACTCCTGAACAGTATCTGTGACGCCTACGGGAGCCCAGCCCTGCGGTCCCTTGGAGGCGGCAACGAGGGTCTGAGATCTGAGGTCTGGGGTCACTTGTGTGACCCAGACATCTCTGGGGCACATACGCCACCCCACCTTGCTCTGCTTTTGGAGATGCTATTAGTTTGAGACTCAGAAAAATCAGAAGGCAGCAGAATAGTCTCTCTCTCTTTCTCCCTCCCACCTCCACCCCTCTCATCTACCAAGAAATAAAGTTTGAATGAACAAGCAGAGGTGAGAATCTAGACCAATCTCAACCTTACCTTCTAACATCCCATATACCCCATCAAACCAAGAAGTAAAGGCTTCCCTCTGGCAGCGGACAGTCCAGCAGAGATGCTCAAAAGGCCTCTCCCAAGCCTCTTGCAGGCAATAGGAGACACAACAGGAGCACGTGATTCTTCCACTCACTGGGGACTGAGCTCTCATTCCTCTAACAGCTGAATGAGACTTCCCTACGTTTGTTTAGGGTGTCAGAGCTTTCAAAGTGAGGCTACAAATATTTTCTTAGCTAAGACTCAAAACCAACTTGTAAAGTAGTGCCACACCTATTTATTATCTCCTTTCTCCTAAAGAGGAAAGTGAATGAAGCACAAGGGAACGTATTAACTTGTTCCAAGTCAAACAGGCAGAGTGCCTTTGAGCTGGAATAATGATAGTGCAACCCTGAAGTAACCACCTGTGGAGTGTTTATTTTGTACTAAATTCTAAGCACTTTACACAAGCTATTATTAACCTAATTATTAAAAGAAGCCTGTAAGGCAGGTATTCATGAGTTCATTCTGTATCCTCCACAGGAAGCGGCGAGGCACTTTTTGTGTATAGACCATCGATGAACATATACAAAAAGTACCTCGCCGCTTCCTGTGGAGGATACAGAATGAACTCATGAATACCTGTCTTACAGGATTCTTTTAATAATTAGATTAATAATAGTTTGTGTAAAGTGCTTAGCTGCTGCTGCTGCTGCTAAGTCACGTCAGTCGTGTCTGACTCTGTGCAACCCCAGAGACGGCAGCCCACCAGGCTCCCCCATCCCTGGGATTCTCCAGGCAAGAACACTGGAGTGGGTTGCCATTGCCTTCTCCAGTGCATGAAAGTGAAAAGTCAAAGTGAATTCGCTCAGTCATGTCCGACTCTTAGCGATCCCATGGACTGCAGCCCACCAGGCCCTCTGTCCGTGGGATTTTTCAGGCAAGAGTACTGGAGTGGGGTGCCATTGCCTTCTCCCCTGGCTAAGTCCAAATCCATTAAACTTCAAGTAAGTGATTCAGAATTTTAAAGAGCTGTATTTGAGTGGTAAACAGGAAATAGAGGGAATATTAACCTAATTCAGGAACATTCCTTTTCTAGTTTCCTGAGCTATTGCATCCAAGAATAAATATTTGCCTTAATTTTCACTTTTTTCATTTTTGATTAAACCCCTCTCTGTCAAGCTTGACCTAATCTTTAGGCAGAGTCAGGCATGCCATAGTTGGTGTTCCGCAGGATCCGCAGAGGCTTAACAATCCTTCCTGAACGATCATTCTGTAATTGATACTCCACGATTTAGCATCACGTTTACAGTCCCAGAATGTGGGAGACCTGGGTTCAATCCCTGGGTTGGGAAGATTCCCTGGAGAGGGAAAAGGCTACCCACTCCAGTATTCTGGCCTTGAGAATCCCATGGACTATGTCCATGGGGTTGCAAAGAGTTGGACATGACTCGGTGACTTTCACTTTCACTTATAGTCTAAATATTATCTAATTAAAAGAGGAAATAATTTAAAAATGATTCTCACTTGACAGGCTGCCTATTATCCTAAAGGAAATCAACCCTGAATATTCATTGGAAGGACTGATGCTGAAGCTGAAGCTCCAATATTTTGGGCACCTGATGTGAAGAGCTGACTCACTGAAGAAGACCCTGATGCTGAGAAAGACTGAGCTCGGGAGCAGAAGGGGGCAGTAGCGGATGGGATGGTTGGATGGCATCACTGACTCAATGGACATGAGTTTGAGCAGACTCCGGGAGATAGTGGAGGACAGAGAAGACTGATGTGCTGCAGTTCATGGGGTCACAGAGTCGGACATGATTTAGCAACTGAACAACAATAACACCTATTATTTGCAGCTTAGTGTGAATAAATGTTTTGAGCATAGGTTTTGACTGGGGAGGCAAGCAGAAAAATAATCTGCGATGGGATGAGAGAGAGGGGAAACAGACAGAAAGGAAGCAGGGCTCATAGCAAATGGAATCCACACCTTTGACTGAGCCTGTCTTGTTCACCAGGAGCAAATCAATGCGCAATCACCCTTCTAGTCATTTCACCCATCATTCCTCAATTGCCTCCCGGTTTCTCGTCCTTCCACCAACATCCACAGCCCCACAGACTCACACTCATGCATGCACATAAAAAAACACTTGCCCAACTTATTCTCAGGATGTGACTCAGTCACTCAGGGAACTCTGTCTCTAGCATGATTCCTTCTACAGTTTAATAAAAGGAAAAAAAAAAAACAGCAGGCATGATGATAGTGATGAAGCAAAACCCACTAATAATGCAGGGACAATAAAAGAAAACATAAACTGAGTGAGTAGATGTTTTATCACTAAAACTGTTTACTGGAGTCCCTGCTGGTGTTGGGTACTTAAATGCTTTAAATGTATTTTATTGTAGAATAGCTGTAGACACTTCCTGCCGGGGGTTTGGAAGGATCCTGCGACATCAGTGTATGACCATGGGACACTTTCCGCAGACAATTTCACATCAGGAAATGGATGAGAAAGTAGCAGGAAATGAGCCAGGTCTGCAGATCAGAGGTGCCTAAACACCCGTCATTAGTGACTCAGAGTAGAAGCATGTTCCCCACACCCCAGGCTGCTAACCAACTGACAGTGCCTCTGGCTTCTGCAGAGAAACGCCTACACCGTAGGGCTCAGTAGCGTTTGGACGGTCCCTGCAATGGACTAAATGTGTGCCCCTCCAAAATTCAAATGCTGAAATCCTCCTGACTTCCATAATGAGAGGGACCTTCGGGGCGGCTATGTCATAAGGGCGAGGGCCTTGCAAATGAGACCCCAGACAGCCTGTTCGCCACTTCTGCCACAATGGAGCAGGTCCTTTCCACCGCCGCCCCTTACCCTGCCGTGTACTCTGCCTGCCTTTTGTCTGTGGAAAATTTTAGCCAAAGAATAAGTTTAATCAGAGAAATGAAGACATGCAGAAACAAAGAAAATAGTCAAAGGACACTAAACAGTAATAATGCAGTCACTAAGCATCATCATGTATGCAGAGTACATCACGAGAAACGCTGGACTGGAAGAAACACAGGCTGGAATCAAGATTGCCGGGAGAAATATCAATCACCTCAGATATGCAGATGACACCACCTTATGGCAGAAAGTGAAAGAGGAGAGTGAAAAAGTTGGCTTAAAGCTCAACATTCAGAAAACGAAGATCATGGCATCTGGCCCCATCACTTCATGGGAAATAGATGGGGAAACAGTGGAAACAGTGTTAGACTTTATTTTTGGGGGCTCCAAAATCACTGCAGATGGTGACTGCAGACATGAAATTAAAAGACGCTTACTCCTTGGAAGAAAAGTTATGACCAACCTAGATAGTATATTCAAAAGCAGAGACATTACTTTGCCAACTAAGGTCCATCTAGTCAAGGCTATGGTTTTTCCTGTGGTCATGTATGGATGTGAGAGTTGGACTGTGAAGAAGGCTGAGCGCAGAAGAATTGATGCTTTTGAACTGTGGTGTTGGAGAAGACTCTTGAGAGTCCCTTGGACTGCAAGGAGATCCAACCAATCCATTCTGAAGGAGATCAACCCTGGGATTTCTTTGGAAGGAATGATGCTAAAACTGAAGCTCCAGTACTTTGGCCACCTCATGGGAAGAGTTGACTCATTGGAAAAGACCCTGAAGCTGGGAGGGATTGGGGGCAGGAGGGGAAGGGGACGACCGAGGATGAGATGGCTGGATGGCATCATGGACTCAATGGACGTGAGTCTGAGTGAACTCCAGGAGTTAGTGATGGACAGGGAGGCCTGGCGTGCTGCGATTCGTGGGGTCGCAAAGTTGGACACGACTGAGCGACTGAACTGAACTGAACTGAAGCATCATCAAGAACATTCAGCTCCCCTCTCAAGAGCTATAGATAATATTCTGAGCTGCATCCTGTGAAAGTCTCTCAGTCATATTCAACTTTTTGCGACCCCTTGGACTGTACAGTCCATGGAATTCTCAGGCCAGAATGCTGGTGTCGGTAACCTTTCCCTTCTCTGGGGATCTTCCCAACCCAGGGATCAAACCAGATCTCCTGCTTTGCAGGCAGATTCTTTACCAGCTGAGCCACCGGGAAGCCCAAGAATACTGGAGTGGATAGCCTATGCCTTCTCCAGTGGATCTTCCCAACCCAGGAACTGAACCGGGGTCTCCTGCCTTGCAAGTGGATTCTTTACCAACTGAGCTATCAGATCCCGTGAATTGTCTTATAAATCCCAAAAGCCACACCTGGTGGAGAAGTTAACATGATGCCCAGACTATAACCATGATATAAGCTGTCCTCAAAGAAATGGAAACAAATCGACCCGAAAACTAAAAATTGTGCCTAAAGCAGTCAAGACGATGCAAGTCAGACCACTGATGGCCAACGTGAAGATGACTGTCAGAGCTGAGGGTGCTGTTTCTGCGTGTAGCCCCCTCCTCAACCTATGGAGCTCTCATCCCCTGCCTGTTCGTGGAGGAGCTGACTTTGCAGAGATGTCTGCCCTCCCTCTCTCAGTTGCCGGCATCTGAAATAAAGCCAACTTTCCTTTCCACCAACCTGGTCTGCTTATTGGCTTTGGGGCTGCGAGCGGTCAGACCCCACCCCTTTTGGTGACACTACCATGGGAGGACATGGGAGAAGACAGCCATTAGTGAGCCAAGGAGCAGACCATGACGGCTCCTCGATCTTGGACGAGCCTGCAGAACCATGAGAAATAAGTGTCTGCTGTTTCTGAGCCACCTGGTCTAAGGTACTTTTGGTACAGCAGCCTGAACCAACTAAGTCAGTCCCTGAAGAGCATCTTTCCCCCGGAGGAACACTGCTGGTCACATGACCGTACGCTGTAGCTGGATTTCTTTCTAGATAAGACTTTGTTTTAGGCCATAGGATCATCATTTCTGCCAGTGGGGACAGCGGAATATCCTAGGGAGAGATGTTCCAGGGCTTTATCCCCTTCCAAGTGAGACAACTTCGGTTCGCATCTAAAGGCCCCTGGGTGTAAGCAGCCACACACATGCTTTTCACTCCCCAGATAGAAACCCCAATGGCCCTGGGCAATGAAATCAGCTCGCAAAGTCTCCCAGGCCTAATATTAAGCAATTCATCAAAATGAAAATTTAAAAAAAAATCCTGGTCCCAGAGTAATCAGACTATAGATTTCTTACATTTGGGAGCCTTTCCAGGGGCTTATACCAGACTTATAACATCCTTCCATTGATGGCTCAGGTGTGGGTCTTGAAAGCCCCCAAACTGACAGTGAGAGGCACAGTGAGTTCTAAAATCAGTTCTAAGTCTTCCCCACACTGGGAATCTTGCCACTCACCAGGGGCAGGGCCCAACAGCCTCTGGATACAGGAGCCAACAGCACAAGGTCATTGTCAGAAGCTCGGTCTAGCGGATAAATCCTGCAAGCAATGTGCTTTCTGAAAATTCTGAACGTTCACACACATGCTCTAAACACACGTACTCTTTCTGGATTTTCACTGCAAGTCAGTGACATCTTCAATGGTGCTGGGTAATTGGAAAATGGATTTAAATAGGTCTGGAAGTTTTCCAGCACTGTAGAATTTGCAGACACTGTGCAGAGTCCATAAGCAAACAGAAGTCACAAAGAAGCCCTCCCCTCTGGAATTACTCGGGGATCCAATTGGAAGAGATTTTAGTTTGTTTTGAGGTAATGCCAGGAGGCCGTGCAAATAAGGACAAAGCAGAGAGGAGTAAGGTGGGAGGGAACGTCACTTTCTGGTAGAGAAGAAAGATGAGCGTGATCACCCATGTGTGATGGTGAGTGTGTGCGGCATGCAGAGCCCTCTGGCGAGTCAGCTTAAAAGGAAAGCTCTAGAAACACGGGGTTGCATCCTGGCGCTGTTGGGCCCCTCACCCCAGGAGCTCCGGACTCACCTTCAAAAACGTCTGGCTTCAAGGAAGCAGGACATCTGCTCTAAGTCATATCTGACAGTGTGTGTGTACATGTGTGTGTACATGTGTGTGTGTGTGAGAGAGAGCATGTGTGGGTCTTCCAGGGTCAGGGTAAAGAATCCGCCCGCCAATGCAGAAGACACAGGAGACACGGGTTCGATCCCTGGGTTGGAAAGATCCCCTGGAGAAGGAAACGGCAACCCACTCCAGTATTCTTGCCTGGAGAATCCCATGGACCGAGGAGCCTGGTGGGCTACAGTCCACGGGGTTGCAAAGAGTCAGACAGGACTGAAGCGATTAGCACGCATGCACAAGCATGTGTGTGTTTGCGTGCAAGTGTGTGCCCTGCACAGATTCTCATCTACTTTGTGAAGCAAGCAAATACCCCGACTTTAATTCAACTGCCCATTCTCCTGCATAGCAGGTGTTATCAGCACACAGAGCCCTGCACACCTGTGCACACACGGGAGAGGTGTGTGCCTCCCTCTGGGGGTTCACGTTCTTAAAAGTGTTGAGCAAAGACAACCTTCCTTCTCAGTCCCTTTCTGCTTTTTTTGAGGTTTGTAAAAATCTTTTAAATTGGATTAACAATGTTGTGTTAGTTTCGAGTGTAGGGTAACGTGATTCAGTTACACATATACACGTATCTATCATTTGTCAAATTCTTTTCACATTAAGTTATTACAGAATATTGAGCAGAGTCTCCTGTACTACACAGTAAGTCCTTGTTAGTTATCTATTTCAAGTGTCATGGTGTGTCCATTTCACTCCCAAATTCCTACACTGTCCCTTTCACTCACTACCACTTCACTGCCTAGCGATGCCCCAGGAAACTCCCTGTCTACCTCTACCCACCCAGGGTGCCACAGCTCCCTCAGACCTCTCTGTGAAGACTCTAGAGGGGTTTTTTAGATCAAGTATTTTATTTTAAAACAGTTTTAGATTAAAAAAAATTTAAAAAGACAGTACAGAGAATTCCCCTACCCATCAAGCACACACCCAGTCTTCTTCTGTTGGTGACATCTTCCATTAAGATGATACAGTTGTCAGAATTAACAAACCAGTGCAGACAGCTTACTATGAGCTGAACTCCACACTTGATTGCGATTCCTCCAGTGTTCGCTAATGTCCTTCTGGTCCAGGATCCCACCTGTGCTCTCACGTGACATTCAGTTTCCGTGTCTGTTTAGGCTTCTCTTGACTATGACTGTTTCTCTGATGCTCTCTCTCTCTTTTTTTTATGACAGTGACAGTTTCGAGGTGCGCTGGTCAGGTATTTTGTATCATGTCCCTCGACTGAGGCTCCTCGGATGCTCGTCTCATGAATAGATGGGTTGCAGGCGGGGCAGGAGGCCTCAGAGGCCAAGAGCCTTGGGCATCACATCCTGTAAAGGGTTGTTGCTGCTACTTACCCTCTCAGCTGTGCCCTGCTCTTTGCCACCCTGTGGACTATTAGCCTTCTAGTCGCCTCTGTCCATGAGATTTTCCAGGTAATAAAACTGGAGTGGGTTCCCTTTTCCTTCTCCAGGGGAATCTTCCCTACCCAAGGATGGAACTTGCGTCTCCTGCAGTGGCAGGTGGATTCTTTACCCCTGAGCCACCTGGGAAGCCCTTCCTACAAAGGGAACCCGCTATCAATATAGAGTCACCACCGATGTCAACCCCGACCAGCTGCCTGAGGTTGTGTCCGTTGGGCTTCTCCACTGTAAAGTGACTCTGTTTCCCTGTCCACACTGTGCTCTTTGGGAGGAAATTTCTATCTGCAGCCCACGCTAGAAGAGTGGACAGTTCTACTCCACTTCCCAGAGGACAGAGCATCTGCTCAAATTATTAGGAATTACTCTGTGTCGGAGATGGGTCTATTCTCCTTCATTTATTGATTTATTCAATCAGTTATACCAGTAAGGACTTTATTGATATTTGCTATATTTGGGGTGTTAAAGGCTAGAGAAAGAATGATTTGGGTTATTTTCTATATAAACACAGAGAGTTGCAGCTTTGACTAGCACAGGGACCAGGAACATATATATAGTGCAAAAACCAATCACGTTTCTCCCTATTAATGGCTAAGATAACAACTGCCTATGATTTTTTTTTTAATTTTTATTTCTTCTTTATTTTACTTTGCCTATGATTTTTAAAGCCAAAGACAAGAGATCTGATCCAAGTAGCTGGTGTAGTGTTCTGAAGTCATTTTGAGGGGTAAAATATATAAAGAGAATTCCAAATGTGAAAGGTTTCAAGCATGGAGAAACTAAAATTTCCCTTTAGGACTAACAAATATGCATTCTCAATTGCCACCAGTATTTCAGTATAGTATTGGTTAATTATATTGGGAAAGGAAAGGAAATAGCTTTAAAGATTGTAAAGAAAGAGATTAAAAGTGTCTTTGTTTACAGATAATATTACCATCTATGTAGAAAGATAAATCGAATCAACAAACTTCTAATAGAAAAAGATTAAAAGTAAAGAGAGAGTTCAGCAGTTATCTGGATAGAAGATCAATCTAGAAAAATCAATAGTATTTCTCCATTCCAGTAGAGATGGACTCAAAATAAAATTAAAAATGATATTTTTCAAAATAACAAATATAAAGGACCTAGGAATTAACTAAATCAAGAATGCATGAGATTTCTACAGAGAAAAAATTAAAACTTTGATGAAGAACATAAAAAATTTATTTGAATAACTGAAGACATGCCATGTTATTAAATGAGCTGGCTTGATATAAAAGTATTGATTTTCCCTACATTGATCTAAAATTCAATGACATTCAATCAAAATAGTTGTCAGATATTTAAGAGAAATTCATTAAACTTAATCTGGAATTTATAAAGCAGAACCATGTGTACAAAGAGACAAATCAAGTGTACATAAAAAAAAAGAAGAGGGAGAACTTGGAGAACTTTCTGCATTCAAGTTAAAACATACTGTTAGGTGCAGCTATAAGAAATTACCATTTTTGTATGTCAAAATGATTAAATATTAGAAATTTTATATCGTAGGTGAAGGTGAAGGTGAAGTCGCTCAGTCGTGTCCGACTCTTTGCGACCCCATGGACTGAAGCCTACCAGGCTCCTCAGTCCATGGAATTTTCCAGGCAAGAGTACTGGAGTGGGTTGCCATTTCCTTCTCCAGAGGATCTTCCCAACCCAGGGATCGAACCCGGTCTGCCGCACTGCAGGCAGACGCTTTAACCTAGTGTATAAAAATCTTTATGATTAAAAAATACAGGGTCATTGTTGAACAAACAGATTAATAGAGCATTGAAAGAGCATAGAGGGTCAGGAACAGACCTGTCTATATCCAGGAGCAGAATATTTGATGAGGAGGACAACAAAATTGATGAAGAAAGGACAACTTGATCCAACCTAAGGTACATGAGGTACATTCCACACAAGGTGCATTCAATATAGGGTACATTCCACACAAGGTACATGAGGCACATTCCACATAGGGTACATTATAGGGTACATTCCACATAGGGTACATTCCACACAAGGTGCATTCAATATAGGGTACATTCCACACAAGGTACATTATAGGGTACATTCCACACAAGGTACATGAGGCACATTCCACATAGGGTACATTCCACACAAGGTACAGAAAATTATGTGAAGAAAATATGTAGAAAATTCATCTCATTTCATGGAGAAAAAACAATCTCTTCCCAATAGCACTATATAGCAAGGTAGATGAAAGCTTAAGTAGGGAAGGTGAAACACTGAAGTTCATGGAGTAAAAGGCAGAAGAAATAGATTTGTGAACTAAGGGCAAGGAAGGACTCATTTGAATAAAATAATGTATACGTTTAAAAAATGTCAAATTAGAGTATATCAAAATTAAAAGCTTCTGTTTGATGAACACACATGGACAAATTAATAAATACATAGAGTTGAAGAACAAGCCATGTCTTTCAAAAATAGTGCCTAATTTCCAGAATATGAAAGGTCATCTGTCAGGCAAAAAAAAAAAAAAACCCCCAAAAACCAACAAGAAAAGCTACACCAACAAAAAACTCAAAATGAGTATAAGATATCAGCAAGGAAGTTTTAACACAGAAAGCTCAAAAAGTTAATAACCATAGGAAGAAATGCTCAAAATAATTTGAAGTTAGAAAAATACTAATTAAGTCAGGCATATAAGACTGCATATAATAGGAAGTATATACAATGCTTTCTTTTTCAATTTTTTTGACCTTGTGGCATGTGGGATCCTAGTTCTCCAACCAGGGCTCAAGCCTGTGCCCCTGTCTTGGAAGGTGAAGTCTTAGCCACTGGACTGCCAGGGAAGTCCTCATAATGCCAATTTTGATAAAAGATTTTTGAACTACAGAATCCTCATACATTGTTGGTAGGAATGTAATGTAAACCTGTGTAGCCACTCCAGAGAGCAATCTGGCTTTACTTAAGACTGCTTAGTCAAATAAAAAGTACACAAATTCTAATATATTGAGATCCAGCAATTCCATCCCTGGGTATATATGCCCAGACTAATTTTACACAGATTCACAAATGGACATAAGCAAATATGCTACTATAGCTTTATTTAGACAGGGAGGTGCTGTCCACCCTGGGAGAGAATACGAAATAACATGTAGCCTCATTAGTGGAATAGAATGTGGCAGCAGGAAGAAACACGTATGGCTCTGGAAAACATCAGACCTATTGCCATGGCTGCTATTTAATAAACAAAACCTGAAAACATCAAGCATTAGTGAGGGTGTGAAGAAACTGCAATTTCCGGCAGCTGGCAGTAATGTAAAATGACACAGCAGCTCTGGGAAACAGGCCGATGGTTACCCCCAAATTAAATCTAGAATTACCGTATCATCTGGTAACTCTACTTCTGGATGCACATTCAAAAGAATTGAAAACGGGGACTTTAAGCAGATATTTATACACCCCTGTTCGCAGCAGCATGAATCACAATAGCCAAAAGCAACCAAAATGTCCATCAGTGGATGGATGCATGGATAAGCAATCTGTGGTATATTTGTTCAATGAAACATTATTCAGCCTTCAAAAAGAGGGAAATTCTGATGCATGGGTGTACCTGGAGGCTATTGTGCTAAGCGAAATGTCAGTCACAAAAGGATAAACAGTAGGTCCACCTAGTGAAGAATTTAGAGTGGCCAGATTCACAGAGACAAATAGTAGGATGTGGGGAGGGTGGAAAGGGGAGTCTTTACTCAGCGGGTACAGAGTTCAGTATTTTGCAAGATGAACGGAATTCTGCGAGTGGATGGAAGTGGTGTTAGTTGGACAGTGTGGATATACTTAACGCCTTTGAACTACATGCTTAAAAGTGGTTAAGATGGTAAATACTGTGTTATATGTTACAATTTTTTTTAAATGGTTGATGAAAAAGAAAGAAATGGAGATTTAGGTAGATAACATTTACATGAATTTCACAATACATTCATTCAAGGGACTTCATGCAAAATGTGGAGTAGGAAGATCTTGGAGTTGCTCCCTCCAACAAAGCAGCCATCCAGCTGGTGAACCCTTTGGAGTCCACAGTTTCAGAACTCTGGAGCCCAGCCAGAGCCTATAACCACGAGGGGAGCTCTGGACGAAGGCTGCTGTTCTTAGGTAAGGGAGTTCCATGTATGGTCTAGCCACCAGTCCCCAGCTGACAGCCCCACCAAGGCTGTGGGGCTAGTGCCTGAGAAAGTCTTTGATATTAATATTATATATGTAATATTTGGGAATATATATAAATATCTCCAAGCAGAGAGCGCTTTCTTAAATTCCCCATTAAAAAATCATTCACTCCTTGTCAAGGGAGCTGAGAGCAGAGACGCTGGAACTGAGTATGTCAGTACCACTGCCAGCTGACGATCACTCAGGGAGGAAAACAAATCTCGACAATATTATGTCAGTGAAGGACTATGTTTCAATTTACTAAAGGGCTATTCAGCTATGCAAGTGCACATTTCTGCAGAAAAGGTACACCACCCCTCCCCACACCATCTCTCACTTTCAGGGGCTGGAGAAAGGAGGTGGTATCCTCAAGTCGCAAAGTGATGATGCGAGGGGAGGAGCCACGTGCCTGCGGAAACCCACCCGGAGCGGCCGCAGCCCCAGGTGTGGCCACGTGCGTGCGTCTTGCCGCTGCCTCCAGGTCCCTGAAGCTTCAGCGTGCACCCCTGTCCTCCCTTGGAGCATCTTGCCTCCTGGCACCGTCCGCAGGAACACAATCTCAGTTCTTCCCTCTGCCAGGATGACTGGCCCATCTGCAGCGTATTGATTGAAACTCAAGTGGAAACTTTTGAGTCTTTTTTGAAAAGAAAGAAAAACATCAGACACAACTGAAAAACACTCAAATGCTGTTCAGTTTTCTGGGTTTGTGCCACACTGAGGGAACAACGAGTAGATTCTTCTTCAAAAGCTGTCAGAATATTTGCCTTCAGTTTGCTCTGACTCAGCTCTCTGCAAGAAAGACATGTTGCTACAGCTGATTTATCAATAACCACCTCTGGTTCAAGAGCAGTCACAAGTCACCTTTGAGGCCACTTGACCCACTTCAAGAAGGGGGTGCTTGTGGTCAGAACAGAACATGCTTAACACACTTAATTCCCAGAGTGAGTATACCTTGAACTGCCCAGAGCAGGACAGCTGGATTTATCTTCTTCACTCTTGGGTTCGTCCCAAAGGCTTTGAACAGAAATAAGTGTTTGGGGGAAAAGACACTATTTAGAAAATGTCAAATCACCAAGTGTTTATATTATCATAATGAGTCAACAAAAGTTCTTTTAAAAAGAATGTCAGCTGTACCAGTCCCAAATATCTAGGGATTAAGAAGGCCATGCACATATCCGGGGCTGTGTGTATTTCTAAAAACATCTGAGAGGACCCCAGTCTCTCATCCTAGGCTGAACTTTAGGTCCTGTACAAGAGCAAGTGAAGGTTAAGACAGAGTTGTAAGCTACCCAAGCACTGAAAGCCTTCCCAACACACAGAGCCTTTAAGCAAAGGGTGGAAATATTATTGGCTGAAAGCATAGAAGGAAATCTCTGATCAATCATTAGCTGATTGCTAGGAATGGTGTCTTCACAGTACAGGGAACACATACCTTTCAGACTTAGTTAGGGAATGACACTAAACAAACAGACAAGAGTAACAACCAAAAAACAACAGAAACGCATTTGCACCTGTGATAACTCAGTGTCTGGAGAGGAGACTTCCTGGGTTATCTGCGCATCCCGTGTAATCACAAGGGTCCTTGCAAGACTGCGGCCGGATGGTCCAGTCAAAGAAAGCCCCGTGACGATGAAAGCCGAGAAAGTCAGAGATGTCACAGCAGGAGAGGACGAAAAGGAGACGGTGATGAAAGAGAAGTGGGAGGGATGCCAGCGCTGCCAGCCAGAGGGTGCAGGTGACCTCTGGAAGCTGGAAAGGTCCCCTTGGAGTCTTCAGGGGGATGACAGCCCTGCCAGCACCCTAGCTTTAGCCAGTGAAATGGATTTAGAATTAAGACTGCCAGAGACATAAGATAATAAATCCATGTTGCTTTAAGCCACTAAAAGTGCGGTAATTTGCTACAGCCACTATAGGAAATTAATCCAATAGACACAAGAAGTAAAAACATATGTCCACACAAGAACTGTATACAAATGTTCTTACAGCAACACTTAACAATAACCAAACCATGAAAACGAACGTCCATCAACTGATGAATGGATAAACAAAGTGTAGTATTTCCAAATAATGGAATGTTATTTGCAATAAAAGACTGATACAAGCTACCATGTGAATAAGCTTTGAAAACATGCTCAGCAGAAGAAGTCAGATATTTGCATGAAGTATTCAGAACGAGCAAAGCTATAGCAGCTCATGTAAATTACTAGGAGGATAGGAATGACCATTAAACTGTTTGAGATTTCATTGGGGATTAAACTGCTCTAAATTACTATGTGGTGATGGTCACACAACTCTGTATATGCTAAAATCCACTGAATTATATACTTTAAATGGAATAATTATATGTTGTGAGTTACGTGTTAATAAAGGTGTTAATAATCTGAAACAAACTACAGACGCTCAGCTCACTCTGCTGCTGTTGTGTTAGTAGCTCAGTTGTGTCTGACTCTTTATGACCCCAAGGGCTGTAGCCCACCAGGCTCCTCAGTCCATGGAATTCTCCAGGCAAGAATGCTGAAGTGGGTAGCCATTCTCTTCTCCAGGGGACTCCTCCTAACCCAAGGATCTAACCCTTGTCTCTTGCATTGCAGGCAGATTCTTTACTGTCTGAGCCACCAGGGAAGCCCTCCTTCACTCTACTTAACAGCAAAGTATTTGAAACATACAGCAAGCAATAAGGTATTGATTTTTATTTCTCGTTTGAGTTTTTAGTTTTGTTCTAAGTATTAGCTAACTGACAGTGAATGCTAAGTGATTTTGCTTAAAATGAATTTCTACTCTATACCATACCCTGGTTGGGCTCTGAACTATAAGGACCAATGGAATAGACTAATGGTTTCACCGATTTTTAAAATTCTACTCGAGAACTTCCCGGCAGTCCAGTGGTTAGGACTCCATGCGTCCACTGCAGGGAGCTTGGGTTTGATCCCTGGTCAGGGAGCTATGATTCTGCATGTCACAAGGAGCAGCCAAATAAATAAATAAAATCCTGCTCATAGAAGGCTAATGGTTCTGCTACCTTCCTCCCCACCAGTCATTTATCTTAAATATGTAAGTTTCATCACTTCTATCATTCCTTGTGTAGTAAGGCAACTCTATGCTGTTGAAATAGGTTCGTTTAAACTTGCTTACTTTAGAGGGCTTCCCAGGTGGCACTGGTGGTAATGAAACCATCTGCCAATGCAGGAGACGTAAAATGACGCAGATCCCTGGGTTGGGAAGATCCGCTGGAGGAGGGCGTGGCAATCCACTCCAGCAGTCTTGCTGTGAGAATCCCTTGGACAGGGGAGCCTGGCGGGCTACAGCCCATAATGTCGCAAAGAGTCGGAAATGACTGAAGTGCCTTAGCACGCATGCTTACAAGATCACTGTCCATCTCTAAATGGCAGACACGGATTAGGTTTCACCTGTGTTACACACGCACATGCCTCACTACTCATGCTGGAGTATTTAAAATTAATCAAATGCTTGATGCTTTTGAACTGTGGGGTTGGAGAAGACTCTTATGAGTCCCTTGGACAGCGAGGAAATCCAACCAGTCCATCCTAAAGGAAATCAGCCTTGGGTGTTCATTGGAAGGACTGAGGCTGAAACTGAAACTCCAATACTTTGGCCACCTGATTCAAAGAACTGACTCATTTGAAAAGATTCGATGCTGGGAAAGATTAAAAGTGGGAGAAGAAAGGGACAACAGAGGAGATGGTGGGATGGCATCACTGACTCAATGCGCATGAGTTTGAGTAAATTCTGGGAGATGGTGATGGACCGGGAGGCCTGGAGTGCTGCAGTCCATGGGGTCGCAAAGGGTCAGACACGACTGAGCAACTGAACTGAACTGAAGTGTTTGCATAAAGAAATATGTAGCTGAAGTAAGGCTATATATGGAATGTTTAAGGAGTTAAGACTAATTATTGCCTTGTTTCTTAGATCAAAGAAGTTCTTTCCAAGGAAGCAGGCAGGAAAGTATTTCGGGAAGGCATGCAGATAAGAGGATGCTTGCTCACTGAAGGAAGAAGCCCATTGTGGGCGGAGCTTTTGAGCAAAGAGATGATGGCAGAGCCAGAGCTTGTAGGACCTTAAAGACCATGTTGGCAGAGACTGCTCATGTTCCTCGAGATTTATTTTCAAAACCTTTATTGTGAGCACTCAGTTATTGACACCCACTTGTTACCTGCATGTCGTCCACATGGAGAGAAGGCTGCACCCTACTCCCTTCACAGCCGGGTGGTTGTGTGATAAACGTGTAGATAACAAGGTAAGCTGAATGGGCTCTTATGAGAGAGAGTGAGTTTTTCTACATCACGGCCTCCTTCCAGTTACATGGAAGATAGATATGATGACTGGAGGTTAGGAGGCCAGCTTGACTAGGAGTGAAAGCCACGTGCCTGAATAAGATAGAAGGGGTGTCTTGGATGCCCTGTTATATATGAAGTCAACCCCGATCTACCTACACTCATTTCTCTCACATGATCGACAAGACATTCCTATCCTGTTAACCCACTGTTGTCTCAGGTTTTCTGTCCTTCATGGTCAAATACAATCTGAATTAGTGTATTGTTAAAGATGGCACAGTGGTAAAAAAAAGAAAAAAAGAAAAATCCTCCTTCCAATGCAGGTGATGCGGGTTCAGTCCCTAGATCAGGAAGAACCGCTGGAGGAGGAAATGCCAACCCCTCCAGGATTCTTGCCTGGAAAATTCCATGGACAGAGGAGCCTGGTGGGCTACAGTCCATGGCGTTGTAACAAGTCGAACACGACTGAGCTAGTGAGCACACACACACACACACAAAGATGTGTTAGTCTCTCCTACCAGCACTGGAAGATCATAAAGGTTATGACGTGATTGCCTTGTGCTTTAAAAGTCTGCTTTTGTTGTCGCATGGAAGATGTAAGTGGGAAATTTTGGGATGCCAGGAGACCAAGTGGGAAACCATTACAATAATTCATGTTAAAGATGTTGGTGGATTTAGACTAAAACAGTGTCAGACAAAAAGAAAAATGAATTTGAGATATATTTAGCGTAGAGAATCAAGGGAGCTTGGTGGCTGATCCCTGTAGGGAGTGAAGGGAAGGGAGGTGTCAAGAATGACTCCAGTCTTTCTAAGCTGAGCAACGGGTGGGTTGAGGTGCTGTTTCCTGAAATGGGAAACGCTGGAGGAAGAATGCTCTTAAGGGAAAGATCAAGAGTTTTAATTTGGGACTGAGAAAATCTGAAATGGCTGCGGCTATGACAAGTTTTCAATTGGAAATGAAGACACGGAGATCCGAAGAGAGGTTTAGACGGGATTCGAAAGTTTTTGTTATGGTATGCGGTCGATAAAGATTTCAGTGGGGGCCTTTGGCCTCCTGCTTTTTTTCCCCCTAATTTAGGATTTTGCTTCGTTAACTGAAGATGACTATCAGTCGCTTAGTGGTTCACAAAATCAATTTATTCTTTACTTCACTGGCTTAATTTTAAAAATAAGATAGAATTTTTGAGTCGTGATGCACCATTGAGAGTTTAAGTGTAATTAAAATAAAACTTGTGTTCCCACTTTTATGGATGTGCATGTAAACACACATACGCACACACGTTTGTATACATACACACAGTAGCATAGGGGGATAGATGTATATGCACATGAATAGATAAACGCGTAGGCTTTGTGAGAAGACATTTTTTTCTGCTTTGGTCACTGCTGTACATCTGTTGCCTGAATGGCATATGGTGGGCATTTGTAAGCATTAGCTGAGTGAATAATATGTGGACATGTACGTAAGTGTACATTCACGGGGTTATGATGTAAACTTTATTTTTACTATATTTATCTTGACATAATTTCAGATTTAAAGAAAATTTGCAAGGGATCTTCCATGGAAGTCCAGTGGTTAAGAATCCGCCTTGCAATGCTGGGGACACAGATTCAATCCCTGCTACGGGAGGAGCCCACATGCCGTGGAGCTAATAAGCCAGAATGCCACAACCACTGAGCGTCCAAGCGCTGCAAGGAAAGATCCCGCGAGCCGCAACCAAGGCCCAACACAGCCAAATAAGCAAATATTATAAAAATCCTCTCCCCAGATCTCCTTAGTTACCTCCCAAAACACTGAACGTGTTATATAATGTGAGTGAGAGGTGTATGAGTTGTGTAACTGTTACCTGGGCATCTTCTTGGGACAGGCTCTCCTTTGCCATTCAAATCTCCCATCTCTGCCTCAAATAACATTTCCATCTCAATGTTCAGGTAAAGATACAGGTTGTTGTAGAGTCCAATCTAGGAAGTTGCCTTTGAGGAGCGGGGGTTAATTTTTCTTTTTGCAGTTAGATTTACTTACAAGCTTAATGGTTCCTGCCAGAGTAATCATTTAATAAACATTAGCCCTAGGGAAAAATGTAATTGTCCCATGATTCAGTTTATAATCCCTGTCAGGAATGTTTCCTTTCATTAATTTATTGCCAAAATAATTAAATGTGAATATTTTTAAGGCTGACTTTCCTACAAGAAACTGTCAAGAACTAAGAGGTATTGAAAAGACACAATGAGCAATAGCTTCCATAAAATAATGATCCACTGCCAATTTTCTGCAATAGGGATGAGAAGGAAGCAGCTGACCACTGACTTGAGGGTCTCCAACATAATCAGACATCCTACTTCACTTGTGTGTGTGCAGGCGAACATTAAGTCACTTCAGCTGCCTCTGTCTCTTTGCAGCTCTATGGACTGTAGCCCACCAGGCCCTCTGTCCATGGGAATCTCCAGGTAAAAATTCCAGAGTGTGTTGCCAGGCCCTCCTCCAGGGGATCTTCCTGACACAGGGACTGAACCCGCATCTCTTACATCTCCTGTGTTGGCAGGTGGGTTCTTTACCACTAGCGCCACCTGGCAAGTCCCTCTTGTATGCAGCAATTTAAATAAAATCAAGTTTTCATCTAACAGAGATTTCTCACATCACTATTATTTGCAATAAAATCTCTCGATCAAAAATATCAAAATTAATGTATTTTTATAGTATAAATAATATCTTTGCAATATATATAATTCTCTAATGGCAAAAAGGCGTGCTAACTTACTCCCACCCCCACAGCACCTATCTTTACATAACTGGGCATACAGTAGGTGCTCAACAAATGTTCACTACAGGGTTTTTCAAAGAGGACTTTGCCACAAGCTCTGAGATTGGCCTCCTGGTGGGATCCATCAGAGAAACACTGGGGTTTCTGCTCTATCTGCTCCGTGGGCTGGTCAGCAGAGAACTTTTCCAGCCTGGATTCACAGGGAGCAACCCTACTAAGACTAAGTAGTCATCACCACTTTCCATTTTCTGGCTTTGAAAAGGGGAGTTACTTCCTGTCCTCTTTCTATATAAATGTGAGAAGAAATGTGGAGACTCAGACACATTTTTTTTTCATAGTGTTTGAGAACAAGGGGGAAAAACAGCCTCCCCCTCAATTAGAGTCCTGAGAACTGATTCACTGAGTGTGGTGAGCATCAGTGACTTCATAGAGCAATTATAGCATCGCCAGGAACCAGAAAATAGAGCCTTAACCGCCTCCCACAAAATTCCAACGACCCAGGTGGTATTTTAGTACACACCCGGGACTCCAGCTGTAACACCCGTCTTGGGTGGGGTGACAAATGTCTGTCAAAACCACAAGGCTGTGAGTGAAGCTGTCTGCCTCCTGCTCCGGTGACTCTTGACCCACCCCGGTAACAATGACCCCATCAGACGCGGGCTGAAGGGGCGCTCGTTGAGATGCACCAACTCCCGAACACACCCAGCAGCAACTCCCAGCTCTGGAGACAAACTCCCGACAGGCTTCCGGATGGAGCCTCAGACCACGACAGAGCCTGGAGGGGGGCCGGGGCCGTGAGAGCGGAGCCTCCAAGGATGGGGTTCATCTGCGTCAGGACAGATGCTCACGTGTTCCAGAAGGAGCAAAGCGCCTGGAGAGACGAGCATGGGCAGGGGGAGACTGGGCGTGAGGGGACTGTTCTCTTTAACTGCAAGCGTAGGAGCACGTGGAGAGCGGATCCTCCGTACTGCTCAGTCATCCCTGAGGGTCACACAGAGAGAGAGCTCCTCAGCGGTCTTTGGAATAATCTGGACCTTTAGGTGGGCTGATCCGGTGGCTCAGCAGTAAAGAATCTGCCTGCAAGGCAGGAGACACAGGAGACTCGGGTTTGATCTGTGGGTCAGGAAGGTCCCCTGGAGGAGGGCATGGCAACCCACTCCAGGATTCTTGCCTGGAGAATCCCATGGACAGAGGAGCCTGGAGGGCTGCAGTCCATGGGGTCACACACAGTCAGACATGGTTTAGCAACTGAGCATGCACGCACGCAGACTCCTCGGTATTGGGGGCTATCTTAGGTCAAGATCCCAGAAGCAGACCCTCAAGATGAAGTCCCATAATGTTTATCAGGAAGTGTATTTAGGACACCCAGGAGAGGCACACAGCAAAGGAAAGGCGAGGAAGTCATCCCACAGAAGGTGAATTTGGCTCATTTTTGCAGGGGGAGCTGTAGGGACGCCACAGCCACCCCCCCCCCCAAGTTCAGGGCCGACAGAGCTGGAGTGCTGGTGCAGCTGTACCCATCAGTCACCAGCAAGGTTGCCCTGGGGGCTGGGCCAGGGCTGTAGGCTCCCAGGCTCGTCCTGCTCTCAGAGTGCGGAGGAAGCCAAGCCCAGGATCCTCCCATCCACGCTGGATGTCAGGAGTGAAAGCATACGGGGGCCACTGTGTGAGAAAACGGCAACAGAACCAAAGGGGTTTGCATGGGGCGCAGCAGCCTCAGCTGCAGAGGGGCCGTGCCCAGCGGCTGCTGGGGAAGGAGGTCCACCTCTGTGCACAAAAGCAGAGGCCACCTGTGCTCCTGTTTCTAACAAAGAGCCCCTGGGCTACTCATCAGACCGGGTTTTGATGAAACTACCCCGCTCCTGCAGGCTCAGAGACATTTCCCCCGCTCAGCCTTCCTCTCCTGTCCTTCCTCAGTGTTATTTACTTATTTTTTAAAAGCACTGATTTTTTTTAAGAAGTTGATGAATTTATTATTCGGCTGTGTCTGGCCCTAGTCGCAGCCCACAGGACCCTCACTGCGTCACGCAGGGTCTTGCATGGCAGCGCTCGGATTCCGTGGTCCCCGGGCTCTGTAGCTGTGGTGTGGGCTTAGTCACCTCCCTTGGCATCAAACCAGCATCCTTTTCTTTGCAAGGCGGATTCTCATCCCCTGGGTCCCCAGCGAAGCCCCTTCCTTGGTGTTTTTTTTTATCCCTCCAACTCACATCCGCTGTTATGAACCCCTGCCCTTCACCCTCTTCCCTCCTTCCTTCTTTCCCTTTCCATTTTCCCCCTCTCTCTTCTTCCCCTCCTGCTCTCTTAATTCCAACACCATTTTCTTGCCTCAGGCTGTTGATGAATCACTGTAAAGACAATGGTTCCGAAACCAAAAACTAATTGACACACAAGAAAGGCCACCAGAATATGTTTGGAAAGTTTTTTCAGCTGTCAGTGTTCAGTTGCTAAGTCACGTCCAGCTCTTCGCAACCCCATGGATTACAACATGCCAGACTTCTCTGACTTTCACTGTCTCCTTCCCTATCTTTCAGCTTGCTCAAACTCATGTCCATTGAATCAGTGATGCTATCTAACCATCTCATCCTCTACTACCCTCTTCTCCTTCTGCCTTCAATCTTTCCCAGCATCAGGGTTTTTTTTCCCAATGAGTCTTTTTTTCACTATCTTTTTTCAGCCAAACCAAACTTACTCAAGGTAGGGGGCGGTGCACTTCCCTGGGTAACTGATAGGTAATGTTTGATTCCAAAGTGTCAATTAAACTCTTTAAGGTTTAATAAGGTGGTTGTTTCACGATGTCTATAGCATGCATTTGAAAAACAAAAATGCTGGTAAAGT
Source organism: Aepyceros melampus (assembly GCA_006408695.1). Lineage (NCBI taxonomy): Eukaryota > Metazoa > Chordata > Mammalia > Artiodactyla > Bovidae > Aepyceros > Aepyceros melampus. The sequence continues at coordinate 201,492 of SJXQ01003396.1, forward strand.
GCTTTGTGGTCTCCTTCTAGAGCTTTCTGTTTATTTAGTAGCGGCTTTCTCTTTCAGTTAGAGATACCACCAAGTGAAAACATCTGACGAGCCTGTCTTCCCAGCCAAAGTAAAACCTGACAGCGTCCAACATAATGGACTCTAGCTGAAGATCAGAGACACTTTCTCCTATCTGTACTCACTTGGGAAGAGGTAGTCATAACTATTTCTTGTTCTCGTTGTCCTTCAGCAAAACCTTGTCCCTTAGCAAAAGCTACTTCTTCCGGAACAACAGTGGCATGTACACACTCACTCAAGGGTACAATGCTTGTGGGAGACAAAATGTTTTGAGGTTCACTTCACCTACAGCCTTTGTGAACTCTGCTCCCCAACACCTTTCTCTGTATTTTTCAGATGAATCCAAAAAGGTGGCCATCAGCTCTGACAATATATTTTGGTCTACCTACAATAATATTGCATCTCTCATCCATTAATAAATATAACATCACCTGTGAACTTGTCAAGTAAACCGGTCATCATGTGGTCAACCACCTCTGCAGGTGCTTCACGCATTAATAGGTACCTGGAGTCAGGAGAGACCACAGAGTTCTGGGAAATTTGGCCCATTCAGCAGAAATTACTTTTAACTCGTCTCCTCCCCCATCCCCTCCCACACACACACTCTCAAAAAGATGATGTCCGAGGAACAGCAGTTTTCTTTGACTAATTCAAGTGCTGTGAATAATCTCGAAGCTCCAGAAGACACGCTGGGACTGTACAAGGAAGAATGAGTTTCCTTTATCTTTGACTCCTCCTCTCATCAATCAGACAAGCAAGCTCCTTCGGACTGGAACAAACCTCCCTGTGCGCCCAAGAGAGCTCTGGGTGATGCATATTTAACACACAAGTCAGCGGTGAACAGCTGTGACTTCCGGGTCAGACACCCAAGCAACACCAGCGTGGAGGGCCTGCCCCCGGTCTCAGGGCTCATCCTCCCCACCCTCCACCTGCTGGTCCACAGCCTCCTTAGTGTTACGACTCTTTGCCCACGCACCTTGGAGGGTAATAGACGGCATTCGCTTGCGTTTGCCTCTATGGATCCGATTCATCCCCATTCACATCCCCTCGTTTGGATTCATCTCAGGCTTGACTTTTATCTGTTCCTCATTCACTGCTGAGAACAGCGCGATCTTCTGGTTTTCTCGCTGGTCTGAGTGCCCCACCGCCAGCTCTGTCAAGCATGGACCTCCGTGCATCTTCCGAATAAGAAAATGGAACCATATTTCCTGGTTGCGTCAGACTTTGCTTCCAGCACTTGTAACTCAGGGCACCTGGGGCAGACCTGCCTCAAGTTTATGGCCCCACGGGACACAGCTCCCCCCTCCCCGGGGCTGGCTTGTGACATTTCGGCAAAGTGGTAGGTAAGCAGCAAACCCACATCACGCATGAGCTGCATCAGGACCAAAGCTACGTCTAATGGACAGCCGCAGAGAAACACACGCGCGTTTTGTCAGGACCAGGGGCTTCCCAGGTGGTGTTAGTGGTAAGGAACCCACCTGCCGGTGCAGGAGACAAGAGAGACGCAGGTTCAATCCCTGGGTCTGGAAGATCCCCAGAGGAGGGCATGGCAACCCACTCCAGTGTTCTTGCCTGGAGAATCCCATGGACAGAGGAGCTGTAGGGCTACAGCCCACGGGGTTACAGAGAATCGGACACGACTGGGTACGCGCGCGCGTGCACGCACACACACACACACACACACACACGGTTAGATGCCCATGTGTGTGCCCTCTGCCCCTACAAAACAACAACAACAAAATTGACAAAGGCCAAATGAATACCATGATTGAAATAACTTGTTGACTGGCTTTCGAAAACTGAGGAATCCTTCAAGATTAAAACTAAGAATGATTACCTAAGTCATGAAACACAACAGTCTGAAAACCTTGGAGACCCATAAAACATGTTAGGATTCAATTCACAGTATGGGAATGAAACTCGAGAAGCCGGCTAATCCTGTCTGGACTCTACTCCAGAGGCATTATTTCATTTTAAAGACCACTCCCCCCACCGTCCCCAGCAGAAGGAATTTCATAGTTCTTACACAGCAGCTGCACAATTAACATCTGTAATAAACAACCTATCACTGACATACTAGACTGATTCTCATAGTCAGTCTATTTTGCTCTGAGAACTAATCCCATCACACTTAAGAAGAGTCATTCAGCAAGTTCTTCCATCAAATAGAACAACCTTGAGACGCCCCTCGTGGTCCAGTTCTTAAGGCTCTGGGCTCCCAATGCAGGGGCCTCGGGTTCAATCCCTGGTCGGGGAACGAAGATCCAGCATGGCAGGGTCACCCATCACTTTGCCAAATGGCGTGGCCAAAAAAAGTAAAGAAAATAGATTAAATAAGTAAACAAACAAATCTAACCTTAATATCATGTATTGCAGCTTCACTCTCCCTTCCTCTTATTTTCTCCAAAAATGGTGGGGCCCATTTAATCATGACTAATGCCATTTCTTATACCAGAAATCATAACCTTGGTCCCTCTCCAATCCTTTATTCTTTCAGTTTAGCAGCTCAGATCCTTGGCTCTTCCCTTACAAGCCTTTGTTTCAAACCTCATTCCCACCTCCACCTCCTGGGTTCTGCACAGTCGCTGTGATGCTCTTATGCAATGACTAGAGGACAACAGAACATTCTGGTAAGTTCTGGCTTCTTTGGAAATAACGCATCTCTCCTGGGTTGCTAAACCCTTCACTCCTATTCGTCCTTCCTCAGACACTCCCCGGTTTTTCTCAAAGTTGCACAACGTGGCTGATTCACATTCGGCTCAGTGTGCAAACACCACACAGCCTATGACATTTCTACTGGCTCCGCATAAGAAATGTGAGCTTCTTGGCAAAACACGGATGGGCGAGGTTTTACTTCCAGTCTCTGCCGCCGAATGCCAACTGTCCTCTCATTCTCTCCTGAAAGATTTGAGACTCATTCACAAATTCACAGCTCACTCTTGGAGAAAGTCTCATTTCAACAGGGTCCTAAGCTTTTGACCAAATCCATGTGGCCCCTCCACGGAAATGCCTCCTCCAAGATCATGCCAACTTTGCCTTCACGTTATGCTACTTCCAACCATGCGTTCACTGGGATCCAGTTCCTTTAAGTGAACTAGGTCCAGGCCTCCCAGACTGCATTGGATCTTGCATGAGGCCACTGTGAGTGGCAACTTTCTCTCGATTCTACATTCAATCTTCTCAGCTTTCCCGGTTTTAGCATTTTATATGCTGAGTGTGTGCTAAATTGCTTCACTCATATCTGACTTTGTGCAACCTTAGGGACTGTAGCCTGCCAGGCTCCTCTGTTCATGGGACTCTCCAAGAATACTGGAGTGGGTTGCCATGCTCTCCTCTGGGGGATCTTCTTGACCCAGGAATCGAACCCACATCTCTTGTGTCTCCTACAATGGCAGGCGGGCTCTTGACCACTAGCACCACCTGGGAAGACCAAGGATTCCTTGGTCTTTCTAACTTTCTTTGGGTCTTTCTAAAAGCCCATATTTAGAAATGGGTCTTTCTAAGTCTCTCACTGCTAAGAGCCTCATCTCTAACTTCATAGAAATCACAAAAGCCAAAACCTGGTTGAAGCACAGGCCCCTTCCCGCATCCCTTTGGTTTCGTCCCCTCATCACCTCTTTCTACCAGCCATGCCCTCCTCCTCTCCCCAGTCCCAGGAGGGCTCCAGCCTCCAGCACTCAATACCCACATAGCAAATTCTCAATAAATATTTGCTGAGTGACTCTCAGGGACGACAGTTGCATCAACTCACATCTCTCTCTGTAAGTAATTAAACCATCAAAAAATAAACTTGTGATATGTAATTGTTTTGTACCCGTTCTTGCATTCTCTCAAATCAACAACTTTGGTGAAATCATCTTTCATTGGCGTTGGATGCTTTCTAAGTAGTGGGTCACATGAAGAAATGCACACAGGCTTCATTAATTTTACGACAAATAATGAGTCGGGCAAACTTGAGTTTGGTGAGAAGGTCATACAGACACCAAACGGAAGGCAAAAGCTCAAAGAGAAAGTGCCGGTCTTTCTATCCGCAGTCCTAGCTTCATAAACTTTTTGTGTTTACCTTAAACAGCTCGTAGTCATGTCATTAAAGGCATTTGGCTTCACACACATTACCTGCCCCCACCCCTGCCCTGGTCACAACGTCACACACGTGTGATGAAGGTGGCTGAACGTGCTCACGGGGAAGAAGACACTGTAGGTGAGTGGCCAGCACCCTGGGTGTAAAACACGGCTGTCCCTGACCTGTCCAACCATCCTATATGCATACGTAACAAGCAGGATTCCAGGAGAAGGTCATCTGGTGCTGGAGATTAAGGGCTGCCCGCTCCCTCCCCTGCCCAGGGCTCACTGACTGCTACCATCAGGCCTTTGGCTTGGACGCAGACAAGAAGAGCACAGCCCTAGTTGGGACGCAAACACTGACGGCCCCTTGCTGGCTCCATGGGATGTGCTGAAACCCTGACGGGCGTGATTTTGTTGCGGTAAACACCTGAATCATCTTGGCATTCAGGAAGAAATGACCCGAGCCGGCGGGTAACCAAGATGAAGACAAATGGCAATGAGGCTCCGGGAGAGCCCCAGGCTCACGGCCCCGGGCCTTCGAGACCCGCTGCCATCCCTCATCTGCCCACACTCAGCGGTGAGCACTGCGCCTCCCACTCCTAACTATTTGGTGATGCTGCACAGATTATTCAGAGCTCCCACATATACTTGTCAATAATCTTTATGGTAATATTGCAACTTGAATATGACTATTATTTTTTCCATTTTCTAACTGAAGAAAAGACTAAGATAGGGTAATGGATTGTCTAATATTACATGATAATAGTAAGAATGGTTACTAATCTATTGGGTACTTTTTATCTCATATTCATTTTCTTCTGGCTTGATAAACACCTGGCTAAGTAGGCTGGAGAAGATTCTTGAGAGTACCCTGGACAGCAAGAGATCAAACCAGTCAGTCCTAAAGGAAATCAACCTTGAATACTCATTGGAAGGACTGATGCTGAAGCTGAAATGCCAGTACTTTGGCCACCTGATGTGAAGAGCCAGCTCATTGGAAAAGACCCTGATGCTGGGAAAGATGGAGGGCAGAAGAATAAGGGGGCAACAGAGGATGAGACGGTTGGATGGTATCACCGAGTCAATGGACATGAGTTTGAGCAAGCTCCGGGAGATAGTGGAGGACAGAGAAGCCAGGCATGCTGCAGTCCGTGGGGTCTCAAAGAGTCAGACGTGACTTAGTGACTGAACAAGTCGGCTGCCTTGACATCATTTTATAGAGCAGGAAAGAGACACGAGGAGGTCAAGGTCAAGTGACTGATTCAAGGTCAAACAGCTAAGAAGTGTCAGAGCCAAGATCTGTGCTCAGAGCCCATGTTGGTTTGATTTTAGCTCACTTCCTCCAAGTTTATTTAGCCCAATCTCCTTTGTAGCCTTTGGGAACCTGAGAATTTAGAAACTGATTATATTCTTTGCAGCCAAAGATGAAGAAGCTCTATAAAGTCAGCAAAAACAAGACCGGGAGCTGACTGTGGCTCAGATCATGAACTCCTTATTGCCAAATTCAGACTGAAATTGAAGAAAGTAGGGAAAACCACTAGACCATTCAGGTATGACCTAAATCAAATCCCTTATGGTTATACAGTGGAAGTGAGAAATAGATTTAAGGGACTAGATCTGATAGACAGAGTGCCTGATGAACTATGGACGAAGGTTCATGACATTGTACAGGAGACAGGGATCAAGACCATCCCCAAGGAAAAGAAATGCAAAAAAGCAAAATAACTATCTGGGGAGGCCTTACAAATAGCTGTGAAAAGAAGAGATGCGAAAAGCAAAGAAAGCCTTTTTCAGTGATCAATGCAAAGAAATAGTGGGAAACTATTGGGAAAGACTAGAGATCTCTTCAAGAAAATTAGAGATACCAAGGGAACATTTCATGCAAAGATGGGCTTGACAAAGGACAGAAATGGTCTGGACCTAACAGAAGCAGAAGATATTAAGAAGAGGTGGCAAGAATACACAGAAGAACTGTACGAAAAAAGATCTTCATGACCCGAATAATCACGATGGTGTGATCACTCATCCTGGAATGTGAAGTCATGTGGACCTTAGAAAGCATCACTATGAACAAAGCTAGTGGAGGTGATGGCATTCCAGTTGAGCTGTTTCAAATCCTGAAAGATGATGCTGTGAAAGTGCTGCACTCAATATGCCAGCAAATTTGGAAAACTCCACAGTGGCCACAGGACGGGAAAAGGTCAGTTTTCATGCCAACCCCAAAGAAAGGCAATGCCAAAGAATGCTCAAACTACCGCACAATTGCACTCATTTCACATGCTTCACCCTTATGGCAGAAAGTGAAGAGGAACTAAAAAGCCTCTTGATGAAAGTGAAAGAGGAGAGTGAAAAAGTTGGCTTAAAGCTCAACATTCAGAAAATGAAGATCATGGCATCCGGTCCCATCACTTCATGGCCAATAGATGGGGAAACAGTATCAGACTTTATTTTTCTGGGCTCCAAAATCACTGCAAATGGTGATTGCTCCCATGAAATTAAAAGACCCTTACTCCTGGAAAGGAAAGTTATGAGCAACCTAGGTAGCGTATTCAACAGCAGAGACATTACTTTGCTAACAAAGGTCTGTCTAGTCAAGGCTATGGTTTTTCCAGTAGTCACATATGATGTGAGAATTGGACTATGAAGAAAGCTGAGTGCCGAAGAATTGATGCTTTTGAACTGTGGTGTTGGAGAAGACTCTTGAGAGTCCCTTGGACTGCAAGGAGATCCAACCAGTCCATTCTAAAGGAGATCGGTCCTGGGTGTTCTTTGGAAGGAATGATGCTAAAGCTGAAACTCCAATACTCTTGCCACCTGATGCAAAGAGTTGACTCTTTGGAAAAGACTCTGATGCTGGGAGGGATTGGGGGCACGGGGAGAAGGGGATGACAGAGGATGAGATGGCTGGATGGCATCACCAACTCAATGGACGTGAGTCTGAGTGAACTCCGGAAGATGGTGATGGACAGGGAGGCCTGGCGTGCTGCAATTTATGGGGTCGCAAAGAGTCGGATATGACTGAGCCACTGAACTGAACTGGACTGAACTGTAGCTAGAGCTTTATTCTCTTGAATACCTTACACAACCAGTCTGGCAGCTGGCCTTGTCTGCAGTTGGCCATGGCATTAAGTAAGCCCTAATTTTCTGATGGCACTGTGAAGTACCAAAATATTCTGCATAGGAAGAGACTGACATCATTAAAATGGCACATTTGAACTTTTCAGCATCGTGGTTCTAGCACAAAGAACAACTTTGTCTTGGGTGTTCCACTGAACTTATCTACATACTTGCAGTCTGAAGGATTATTATCTCCATCCCACACCCAAAGAAACTTGTTTGGAAAATAAATATTCTTCGTCTTTCCCTAGAAGATTCTGGGTCTTGGCTTATCAACAATTCAAAGCAACAACAAATTGTTGAGTATCTGCTCATTGTTAGGAATGGTGCTAATTATTTTAATATTAATTTTATTACATCTCTTAAAACCTAATAAGGTAGTGATTATTCTTATTTCACACATTAAGTGATGAATCTATTTGCAGGACAGGAATATAGACTCAGATATAGAGTAGACTTTGGACACAGAGAGGGAAGGAGAGGGTAGGATGGATTGAGAGAACAGCATTAAAATATATACATTACCATGTGTAAAATAGATAAGTGGTGGGAAGTGTAACACAGGGCACCAACCTGGTGCTCTGTGACAATCTAGAGGGGTGGGATAGGGTGGGGGGCTGGGGAAGGCTCAGGAGGAAGGGGACATATGCATGCTCGTGGCTGACTGATGCTCTTGTATAACAGAAGCCAACTCTAGTATTTTAAAGCAATTATTGTCTAATTAAAATTTAACTTTAAAAAGGAAGCAAAAGAATTTGCCTGTTCTCATATAGCTATTAATAATAAGTAGCAACTTAAGATTCAAGCATGGATTTTCTGATTTTAAGCACATACACCTCTCCATTTTTACTCTGATAAGTCATGTAATTTAGCAATATGTACTGTTTAAGATTCTTAAAACTACCATAGTCTTTAATCCCAAATTCTACTTCCAATTATTCATCATAAAGTAATAATCAGAGATAATCTTAAATCTGTATGCCCGTTATACACAACAAAAGTATCTAATAGCAAAAATATTTAAATATCTCCTTAATCTACATTGTTTAATATTATGGAGTCATGTTTCTGCAGATATGACAAGGCATTTAATGACGTGAGAAAATACCCAACTACAGCAGGCAGCAAAACACAGAACACAAAGCTCTGTGTGGGCTTCTGTTATGAGGAAGCGAGGTCTATGGATGCTCCCTTCTCCATAAACATCAATATCCAGCAAAACAGGTCTTTCATTGAAATATGAAATTTCATGGATGAAAAACCACTGGGTTCAGATGAGGCCAGATGTTGCTTATCTAGTATCTCAAGCCTAGAAAGACAAGTTAATCCTTGAAGGAAACAACTCTGAACTTTCATCAAATTCAGCTGCTTTGATTCTGTAAATCACACAGTTAAAACCAAGGAGATCAGAAGAGTCTTGGCCTAGCACCTAGGTCTCTGAAAAAGAAATAGTATGGCAGACTGGCAGATAAGACCTAAGTGTTGTCCAGCTACAGAAAGCACAAGAGTGCTGGGTGATTCCGAAGACCTACTTGTGATTTTTCTCAAAGATGCAACAAAAACTCTCTGTTGATTTGGGAAGAAACTGTATATATGCTCCTAGTTTTGTCCAAAATGAAACATTTGTGCGTCCACAGTGCATGCGTTCCTGCTCAGTTGCTTGCTTTCTCCCCGCTCTGTGAGGCCCCATGGACTACAAGCCTCCAGGCTCCTTCTCCGTGGGATTCTTCAGGCAAGAATACTGGAGTGGGTTGCCCTTTCCTTCTCCAAGGGATCTCCCCCCACCCAGGGATGGAACCTCAGTCTCCTTCATGGGCAGGCAGATTCTTTACCACTGAGCCACCTGGGAAGCCTCGTAGATCCACACTGAAGCACTGTAAATGGATAAAACATGCTAGCCTGGTATCTCTTTGTGAAATACTTATGATTAATTGTTCTTAATTTTTTCTAATTTTTCCTATGTTTTCTAATTTCCATGGAAGACTTTGTAACGTTATTACAAAATAGAAACAATAAATATACTATTTTAAAAGAAAACAACTCCTACTAGTATTTCAAACAAGCAGAGGTCAAGGTGCTTCTACTCCAAAAGGCTTCTGGGAACACCCTTCTCTTTGCGGCTCCCCTACTCAGGGAGCAAGGGAGGCAGTGTTAGAATAAAGAGCTCACTCTGTGACCTTGGAGAAGTCACGTTCCCTCTCTGGGCCTCAGCAGGTTTTTCTGCAAAGCAAACAGCTTAGATCAGTGAGCTCCGTCCCAAGCCTGAGCCCAGAGCCTCCCTCAGTGGCCTCCAGCTAGAACTGTCTTTCAACATGAAATGAGATCCGGCCCTCCCCCATGACTGGAGAGGAAAATATTTATGAATTAGTCTGTAGTTTAGAAATGGATCCCTGTCTGGGAACACAGAACCTAAGCCCCACTGGCAAATTAGAGTCCATTATCAGACACTGTAGCAGCCAGCTCAGCCTAGTGGTAATTGTGTCTGCAATAAGAGGGCGGTGAGGGCCACTTTAGGCCATTTGCTACATGAATCAATCATCATTAAAATCTAGCAGCAGAGTAGATGTGGAAAGGAGGCCGCGTTATCAATGGCCGATGAGAGCAAAAATCCATCAAGAGGCTCACAGGGCCATGACGTGATCTGGGGCTCTGGTCAGCTCACTGATGTCACATGTCACTCAGGAAGATCCAGGGCGGCTGCCTGCAGTTCTGTTTTGGCGTCCCTAGTGGCCTTAAAGAATGCCCATCCTGCTTGGCCACAGCGTGCCAGTTTCATGTAAATACTGCGCCTCCTCCCCGGTACTTGATGAGGCATTTCAGGGTGCCTTGTGTCTTGGTGTTCTCCAACAAATTTTAGGTGCCTTAAATTAACGTAAATTTATTCTTTAACAGTTCTAAAGAACAGATGTCTGAAAGCAAGGCATCGACAGGCCACGTCCCCTCTGAAGTCTCTAGGAAAAATCCCTGCCATTTTCTGCGTCCGTCACCCCAGGTGTCCCTGGCTGGCGGTGGTTGTTGCTCAGTTGCTCAGTTGTGTCTGACTCTTTCTCAGCTCCATGGACTGCAGCCGCCAGCCTCCTCCACTGCAGAAGCCTGACCCCAACCTCTACCTCTGTCTGCATACAGCCTTATCCTCTGTGTCTCCTTTCTTACAAGGACACTTGTGTTTGGATTAGGGTCCACCTTAATCCAGTATGCCTGTATCCTAACTTGGTTACACCTGCAAAGACTGTTTTCAGAAAGGTTATATGCTGAGGTTCCCAGGGGACGTGAAGTTTTGGAGTACACTATTAAACTCACCACTCTGAGATAAGCCAGGGTTTTATCTTCATTTTGGTCATCCTTCACCCGTCTAACCTGTGATAGTAGACAGGTTAACACCTAGAACTAAAACAGCCCTTACTGTGTGCCAGAGGTACATCTCTCTATGCAATTAACTCATTTATTTATCACCACGAGTAAGTACTCTTTTTATCTTCCTTTCCAAATGCGAACTAGAGGAACATAGAGGTTAAGTAACATGCCTAAGGTCACACAGGAAGAGGCAGGTCAGCGCCTGAACCAGGACAGTGTGGTTCTGAAACCTGCGCTCGTAACCACGCATCTTGCTGCTCAAGAACTTACAGAATTCACAGAACTGTTTTGTGTATATACCCAGAAATAGGATTACTGGGTCATATGGCAGGAAGATCTAAACCAAGAGGAGACTGAGGACATAATGCCAAATGTGTGTCAGGAAGTAATATGTCTCCTTTAAAATAATATGAAGAATTTGTAATAACAGAAGAAAATACATGTGCTGTGTTTTGTTTATTATTTTCCCCATTTTCATGATTCTTTCTTTTTGTTTTTTATGAAAGTATATTTGACCCAAAATATTATATTAGTTTCAGGCATACAGTGACGTGATGTTTTTCTAGAATATACTCCATGTGAAGTTGCTATGGAAGACATGCGCTGCACACTGCAGTCTTGTAACTCACTGATTTCACAGCTGTTAGTTTGCACCTCTGTTAAGGGGATGACCCTTCACTTACTTTGTCCTGCCCTTTACCTTTATGCTCCCTGAGAGCTGAAAGTTAGGATATAAAGTGGCTTAAATAATACGTTAGACTAGATTTGTAAACGACAGAAAAGAGAAAATTTTACATCAAAATGCTCACAGCAGCTCTTTTAGAGGAACTGAGTGTGTTTTTGCTTTCTCTTTTTTCCTACCTTTTTGGATACTGCAACTTCTATAACAAGCATAAGTTACTTTTTAATTGGAATAAAGATAAGATGAGCATCTATAATGCAGACTAGTATTAATAATAATGCAAGCAGTATTCTCATGGAAGGAAAGATGTGTCGGGGCTCCCCAGGTGCCTCAGCGGTAAAGAACCTGCCTGGCAATGCAGGAGACCCGGGTTCTGTTCCTGCCAGAGAGAGGCCCTGGAGGAGGAGATAGTGACCCGTCCAGTGTTCTTGCCTGGAGAATCCCAAGGACAGAGGAGCCTGTGGGCTACAATCCACGAGCCACAAAGAGTCAGACACAACTGAGCGACTGAGCATGCACGCGCGCGTGCACACACACACACACACACACACGCGCGCGCACGCACACACACACACACACACAATTAGCCTACCTATTACCACAGGGAAGAATGAGCGGAAAGATGACCAATGAAAATCAGTCCCCATCTTCCTATCAAAGATACCCTAAGATCAAAATAGAACGCACGATGGATGTGCCCCGCGTTTAATTTACTAAATTCAGGTTTGACTTCGGTCCGCACTAGACAAATAGCTGCTGAATGAGTGGACATCTCATTTAAACAATCACAGGGCATGAACGCACGGGGAAGTCAGTGTGCAGGGAAACTGAGTGAATGACCTGAATGGAAAACGTCTTTCTCGGGAAATAGTCCAAAGCCCCTTCTCTGTTTCCTAGAAATCCCATGGGAACCTGGTGACTTAATATCATTGACTCCACTTTGCAAGGCTATGGACTAGACTTTACCTTTCAGCTATAGATGATGGAATCTCAAATGAAAAACAGAAATCATTAGGCTGAGGCTCAAACCAACAGAAATTAGATTGACCTAAATTGATGTCCAGAGAAATGGCTTTCCCTCTGGACAAATGCTGAAATAAGAACCTTGTTGATTTAAAGGACAAAACGTCCTTCAGTTCAGAGAACTGGGAGAGTTTTCATCTAGAAGAAAAGCTTTACAAATTAAACCCCCTTTCACCCTCTTCCTTAAACAGAAAGACCGATTTGTGTTTAGGACTACACAGCATCAGTGACCAGCCAGGATGGCTTTGTGGCTCTGAGTTAGCATCACAGAGCTCAAAATTTGGGACCCACTGAGCTAGTCAGGTTGCTTTGGCCATGGATACCTTGAAATTTATTACTGGATATAAAGCATGCATTCCCATCTTTTGACTTGCAGGACTGGCTATTGAAAGGCGCCCATCCTTGCGAGTGAAGTAAAGTCTCTCAGTCGTGTCCAACTTTGCTACTGCATGGACTGCATAGTTCGTGGGAATCTCCAGGCCAGAATCCTGGAGTGGGTAGCCATTCCCTTCTCCAGGGGAGCTTCCCATCCCAGGGATTGAACCCAGGTCTCCCACAGGCAGATTCTTTACCATCTGAACCACCAGGGAAACCCAAGAATACTGGAGTGGTTAGCCTACTATCCCTTCTCCAGTGGATCTTCCTGAGTACACCCCTTAGTCATACGACTATTCATTCTCCCAGTGACCCAGAGAGGGCTTCCCAAGTGGTACTGGGGGTAAGGAACCCACCTACCAATGCAGGAGGCATATTAAGAGACATGGGTTCAATCCCTGGGTCAGGAAGATCCTCTGGAGGAGGGCATGACACCCACTCCAGTATTCTTGCCTGGAGAATCCCCAGGGACAAAGGAACCTGGCAGGCTACCGTCTAGAAGTGACTTCACACACACATGTGCGTGCAGGCACACACACTCGTACACAATGACCCGGAGACCAGAGGCCTGCTCAGTCCCCACAGCTAGCACGCATGAGGATGCAACTCTGACTACGGCCTGACGGTGCCAAGTTGGCCACTGGTGACCAGGAGTAGACTGATCAGCCTCTAGGATCCCCAGCCATGCCTGTTTCCCAAGTGGCCCCTCAGGTGATTCTACTCAAGGTATGACATCAGTGCTCCAGGGTACCATGGAGCACAGACCTGGGCCAGCCTTATGAACAAACATCACAGGTGTCCCACTGCAGGGAAGCGTCTAATCCCATCAGGGGAAATCTTCATCAGAGCCAGGCTTCCCTGGCATAGACATCTGATATGCTTATATTCACTCATTCAACAAAATTTTGGCAGGGACTGTATGTACAAGGCACTGAGTCAGATGTTAAAGACACCAAGATCACAGTGTATAAAAAGAGGCAGAGATCTTTCTCAAACCTTTATCGAGTGTAGCAGAAAAACTTCTGCCTGTGTATAGTAGCTAGGCTGTGTCTGACTCTTTCTTACCCATGGACTGCAGCACACCAGACCTCCCTGCCCCTCACTACCCTCACTGTCTCCTGGACTTTGCCCAGGTTCATATCCATTGAAGATCTTGACATCCGGTCCCATCGCTTCATGCAAATAGAGGGGAAGCAATGAAAACAGTGCCAGACTTTATTTTCTTGGGCTCCAAAATCACTGCAGATGGTGACCATAGCCATGAAATTAAAGATGCTTGCTCCTTGGAAGAAAAGCTATGACCAACCTAGACAGCATATTAAAAAACAGAGACATTGCTTTGTAGACAAAGGTCTGTCTAGTCAAAGCTATGGTTTACCCAGTGGTCATGTATGGATGCGAGAGTTGGACTATAAAGAAAACTGAGCACCAAAGACTTGATGCTTTTGAACTGTGGTGTTGGGGAAGACTCTCGAGAGTCCCTTGGACTGCAAGGAGATCCAACCAGTCCATTCTGAAGGAGATCAGTCCTGAATATTCATTGGAAGGACAGATGCTGAAGCTGAAGTTTGAAAGCAGGAGGAAAAGGGACGACAGAGGATGAGGTGGTTGGATGGCGTCACCGACTCAATAGACATGAGTCTGAGTAAGCTCAGGCAGTCAGTGATGGACAGGGAGGCCTGGCATGCTGCAGTCCATGGGATCACAAAGAGTCAGGCAAGACTGAGTGTATAATATAATATATATATTTTAGAAAACTTAATGAATTTTTGCTTAGCTAAAAAGTTTATGGCATTTTGGTTCTGCTTGTTTGACTAGTTTGACTAAATACAAATAGAATATTAGATTTCTAATTTATATTCACTCAAAACTTTGATATAGTTCCCTTTCTTCTGGCATCTAGTATTACTGCTAAAGGTAAAGAAAGCTTATAATTTTAGTGATTAAAAAAAATTGAATGAGGTTTGAAACTTCTAATCCAATTCTGAGAATATATAGAAACAAAAAACAAGAGGCAGAGACATAAACTGACATTTACAATATGCATGTTCTATACTAGGGGAGGTGCCTAACCCAGATAGGAGAGGGCTGGGAAAAAAGTCTCAGAGGAGAAGATGGCTAAACTGTGTTCTGAAGCTCAGTGCTCTCCTGGAGGCGAGCTCCAGAGACGGAGGGAAGCTGCCAGGGTAAGTACAGAGAAGAGACTACACATCTTCCCAGCACCCCGAGTCTAGAACCATAAGACACAGGGGCTCCAGATAATAGAATTTATGGTACAGAATCAGAGGATTGCTTTCATGTCCACTAGAAGGCAGTGAAAGTGAAAGGCGCTCAGTCATGTCCGACTCTTGGCAACCCCATGGACTATAAAGTCCATGGAACTCTCCAGGCCATAATACTGGAGTGAGTAGCCTTTCCCTTCTCCAGGGAATCTTCCCAACCCAGGTATCAAACCCAGGTCTCTCACATTGCAGGCGTATTCTTTGCTGGCTGAGCCACCAGGGAAGCCCAAGAATACTGGAGTGGGTAGCCTATCCCTTCTCCAGTGGATCTTCCCGACCCAGAAATCAAACCAAGACCTCCTGCATTTCAGGTGGATTCTTTACCACCTGAGCTATGAGAGAAGCCCCGCCACAGCCCTAGGCAGCATTTGCAAGAACTGCAGCTCATTCCTGGGGAAATAATATAATAGAGGCTTGTAAGCTGGAAAGCCACGGTTCAACCTGGCGACCTCAGGTACGTGTTTTATCACTCATCCGGTTAGCAATGCCTCCAGTGCTATGCCCTAGTCTGCACTTTCCACTTACTGAATAAAAAGAATGTGGATTCTTCACTGGCTTAAGAGGATCGTTTGGCTTGGCTGATTGCTTGGATTTTGGGTGGAGGAGAGAGGATCATCAGATTTTAGAACTTGCATCACAGTGCATGCTCAAGTCTAAGAAAAGCACTTCGCTTGTCTGGTTAAACAAGCTATGCCAGTTGCACATGTTATATAACTGCACTAAAACAGGCCAAAACTGGCTAGATGTTGGCATTCATTGAAGAAAAAACTAAGCATGTTCACACTATAAAGGTGGGTAAAAGCAAAGATCTGTGTTGGGTTAGAGAGTTCATAAATTGGGGATTCTAAGAGAAATGGTGAAGAAATTAACTATTCAAACAAAGGTCTTCCAAACATGCTATCTTATAAAGCCAAGGGTGATGATATATCTTGAAGGATTACAAAGAGAGTGCATTCTAGAAGGAAATATTCCATTGGGGATCAAGGGGGACCATCTGTCTTTGAAAACTGATAGGTTCATGACTTAGGTATAGAAAGGGACCAGAGTCCTTTGTTCAGCCAGACAGAATCAAGAGGCTATCTTGGCCTTTATTTCTTTTTTTATTTTTCTTTCCCCTCAAACTAGCCCAGCTATACCCCATAGTTAGAGTCCACTCCAAATTTACAGACTCAGAACCCCAAATCAGACTGTACCTCCATCTGCCACTAGTTAAAATATTTTTCTTAACATTTTCTTTTTTTAAAAGTGTTCTTGAACAATGATTCTCTTCCAGACATGATACTTAGAAAGCAGCATCTTGATGACTTCGGTTCTGATGAAGCAGAAGCCCAAGGATCACGTTTCCCTTCAAAATGAAGAGGCAAAAATTAACTGGGAGAAAAAGAAGTCTGTGTTTTCTTAAACAGTATTCAAAATGCGACTCTAAGAATCCAACATGTCTGGGTTATCTTGCCCCTCCCCAGCATGGATCTGGCAAAGAAGACAGATGGAAAAGTCTCCTGGGTTTCAGGGACATCCATTTTAAGGGGATTTTACAAAACCGTAAAGTCCAAATCTGCTGACACGCCAAGCGTCATCTCGGAAGGGAGATTCAGAGCCAACAGCAGCCCACGAAACAGCCCCACTCTGCATTCCTGTCGTGTGGTTGGGATGTTTCCTAGGACCTGTTCGTGATGCTCAGTGTCAGGGATGAAGTATTCTGTGGGGGAATCCCAGCTTCACACAGTGGAAACAAAATAAAGGATTCTATCTTTAAAACGCTGGTTTATGTGGGTTTTTTTTTTTTTAACATCAAAGGAAGAAAACATCAATTATCCAAGGAAGTGAACTGGAAGCTACAGCTTCACACTTCCAGGAGCCCAAGCTGTCTCCAAAAGACAAGTCCACTTTGTTTCTCTCCAGCAAAGCAATGACTATCCTTCCATTGCTGTCACACCCAACACACCAGCTTCATTACCCAGAGAATGAGCAGAACCAGGAGCCCTGACCCCAGGGCCTTCCCAAGGCAGCCGGCCCCAGGGGCCCTGGGTAAGCTCTCCATGGGGACACTAGGAAACGAATCCTCTGCGCAAAACTCATCACAGTCCCACTCATACAAATGAGAAAGATAAAGTGGAAAGACCCGAGACCTATTTCCTCATGAGTGCGCTAAAGAAAGGTATTCCACTAAAGAGGATATTTCTGGGTTCCCGTTTATAGGTGACCCTCAGGGCAAGCAGCCAGGGAATGCGAACACACGAGTGTAGGGAGCTGGTTTTATTTGGTGATTTTCTGCCACACCTTTTCTGCCTGGGCTGAGTGTGACCTGCAGCCGCCTTCTGCCTGGGCTGAGTGTGACCTGCAGCCGCCTTCTGCCTAGGCTGAGTGTGACCTGCACCCGCCTTCTGCCTGGGCTGAGTGTGACCTGCAGCTGCCTTGGTGATGGGCTAACACATGAATCCAGGAAGCCCTCTGTCAGGACAATGGGGACAAGCCAACGACGTTCAGAGGACCTTGTTTTAGGGAAGTAGTCAAAGGCCTCCATATCCATCTTTCTGGTCTAAAATATTTTCCTTAGACTGGCTCAGCGTAGAGGACCAGTCTGGTTGTGGGGAACCTCTTTCTAGGTCAGTTGGCAGGGAAAACCCCAGGACCCCAAAGAATAAGGTGGGGCCTCTGATAGGGACCCTCCCCAAAGAGTGCTGGGTGCTGAACGTCTGACCACCCCCAGCTTGTTAGGGTCAGGAGAAGGGGCTGTACCTTCCAAATTCAAGGGCAGTGGAACAGAGTTGGGGGTGGTCCGTCACAAGGAGTAGCAATGGTCGCCACAGGACTGAAACACAGTCCTGTGTTTCAGGAGAGGGGCCACTGTTCCTGGGCGGGTCTGACTGGGACAGCTCAGCAGTGCTGACAAGAGGCAGGCTTGGGTCCACCTTTTTACTTTGTCATCTCAGTCTTGATGATAGTTCAGAGGAAACGGGAATTGAAACTGAAATACTCTCTGTTGTTCACCTTCATGGAAAAGAAGGGAGTTACCATTCCTTCCTTCCTCTTAAAACAACCTGAAACAGAGGAAAAAAGCAGCCCCTGGACCAGAGATGGGGCTGAAAAGGATTCAGTGAGGCTGGGACTGTGTGAGGAGAGGATTCAAACTGCTTTCGAATACATGCGACTCTGTTAAAGAACTTCACAAGACCTCACGATGGAAGAGTGAAAAGGCAAGCCCCAGGCCAGAAGAAGACGGGTGCAGTAGATAAGCCCAACAAAAGGCTTGAAAATGAGAGTATGTCCCAAAACTCCTTCCAGTTGGTAAGGAAAGATCATCAGGTTTTAAAAGATGAACATAAGACTTGAAGCAGTGCTTTATAAGGTATACACATGACCAGTAAGCATATGAAAAATTATTCAGCATCACAACCTAGACAGCATATTAAAAAGCAAAGATATTACTTTGCCAACAAAGGTCCATCTAGTCAAGGCTATGGTTTTTCCAGTGGTCATGTATAGATGTAAAATTTGGACCATACGGAAAGCTGAGCACTGAAGAATTGATGCTTTCAAAATGTGGTGTTAGGGAAGACTCTTGAGAGTCCCTTGGACTGCAAGGAGATCCAACCAGTCCATCCTAAAGGAAATCAGTCCTGAATATTCATTGGAAGGACTGATGCTGAAACTGAAGCTCCAATACTTTGGCCACATGATGCGAAGAATTGACTCATTGGAAAAGGCCCTGATGCTGGGAAAGACTGAAAGTGGGAGGAGAAGGGGATGACAGAGGATGAGATGGTTGGATGGCATCACCGACTCGAGGGACATAAGTCTGAGCAAGCTCTGGGAGTTGGTGATGGACAGGGAGGCCTGGCGTGCTGCAGTCCATGGGGTTGCAAAGAGTCAGACATGACTGAGCAACTGACTGAACTGAACTCTTGACAGAAATCCAAGTAAAACCATGACTGAGACATTATCAAATACTCCTTCACGCATGTGCACGCACGCGCGCGCACACACACACACACACACACTCACGTCTATGATAACAGTGTTAAATGGGCTGCAACCACTCGAATCCAGTGTCGCTGAGACCGTCCATCATGCATACTCTTCCCCTCCAACCTCGTGCTTGGGGTATGGAGGTGACGCATGGAGACAAACCTGGGCCATCTTCCCCTCTTCTCAGGTTTCAGCTGATGAGACCTGCGAATTCTCTCCCTTGCGGCGGCCAGTCCGTGCCAGAGCGTCTCAGGTTGAGCAGCACAGTACGCAAGTGCTCAATGGCTGCAGTCCTCTCCGACTCTTTGTGACCCCGTGGACTGCAACTCACCAGGCTCCTCTGTCCATGGGATTTCCCAGTCAAGAATACTGGTGTGGGTTGCCATTTCCTCCTCCAGGGGATCTTCGCTACTCAGGGATCAAACCCATGTCTCCTATGTTTCCTGCAATGGCAGGTGGATTCTTTACCGCTGAGCCACCTGGGAACCCATACTCAAGTATAAAGCTTCTTAGACAAGCAGATCCCTGGCCCTGGCCCCAAAGACTCTGGTTTATTCAGTGGGGAAGGAACTCAGGTCTGTACTTTTACCAAGAACTCCAGAAAGTTCTGATGGCCCACACAGCAAAAAACACAAGCTTAGACACCGACACTTCTGGCCATGGACAGGACTCTGAATGCTAACTGGGTATTTCCAGGCAGGCTGACATGGCTTGCCCTCTCATTAAGGGGAGACACCAGTTCCAGATGGCACCCCCAAAGTATGAGATCTCTGGTGAGTTCTTCAAGAGAGGATTGTTCTGAAAACACCTGGATTAAGTGGTGTTTAATTCACTGGTGTTTAAAGGGATCCCCTAGGATCTTTCTTTCTTTTTTTTTTGGCCTTGCTATGTGGCATGTGGGATCTTAACTTCCTGACCAGGTTTGAACCTGTGCCCGCTGTAGGAAAACTCAGTCTTAACTGCTGGACCACCGGGGAAGGTGGCTCAGACAGTAAAGAATCCGCCTGAAAGGCAGGAGACGTGGGTTTGACCCCTGGGTCAGGAAGATCCCCTGGAGAAGGGCATGGCAACCCCACTCCAGTATTCTTACCTGGGAAATCCCATGGACAGAGGAGCCTGCTGGGCTACAGTCCATGGGGGTCACAAAGAGTCAGGCACGACTGAGTGACTCACACTTTTACTTTAGGATCCATTAGATTCCACCTTTCTTTTGGAAACCAAGAAGCGTGCAGGATCCTTAATTCATCTGAGAAAACAGCCATTATCACATAGACTTCACTTCTGAAGTCATGTGCTACTCACCACTGGCAAAATGAGGAAGCTCTGTGAAGTGCAGTGAAAGATTTTCTTTTCTTTTGTTTGTTTAAAGTTTTTGCTTTTTAAAAATTATTTTTCATTGATGTATAATTGATTTACAACCTTGTGCTAATTTCTCCTGCACAGCAAAGTGACTCAGTTATACACTCTTTTCATTACGGTTTATCTCAGCATATTGAATATGCAAACTATTACATACAGAATGGATAAACAATAAGGTCCTCCTGTATAGCACGGGGAACTAGACTCAATATCCTGAGAGATTTTCTTCTAAAGAAATGATATTCAGGGAAATGTTTGCCAGTTTCTCTCTAGATAGAGTTCTTAAGGCCGTGACACAGACTGATAAGAAACTGGAAACTCCAAGTCAAAACTGGCACCTCGCCCCCGATTTGCATCAGTAAGCTGAGGATGAGTTGTCAGATTCAGCTTTCTCCTTGTGTTCAATTATTTTATCAGGTAAACAGTGTTCTCTGGGGAAAATAAACAAAAACAAGGGACATCCATCAGTTCACATGTGAAGTTTCTTTTAAACGTTGATACACACACACATATATATATAATATGTATTTATATTTTAGGGACTTCCCGGGTGGCTCAGTGGTAAAGAATCCACCTGCCATTGCAGGAAACATAGGAGACATGGGTTCATCCCTGAGTAGGGAAGATCCCCTGGAGAAGGAAATGGCAACCCACTCCAGTATTCTTGACGGGTAAGCCTCACTGACAGAGGATCCTGAAGGGCTACAGTCCACGGGGTTGCAAAGGGTTGGGCACAACTGAGCACACACACATTTATATACATAGAGAGAGAGACGCAAGAAACAGAGAAAGCCGGAGAGGCAGGGACGGAGAGGACACACGCTGCCAAGCCCTGGCAGCAGGGGGGTATGAGTGTGCCATAAAGCTCGACTCCTGAAGGGACCCTTCAGACTAGGCACTCCCGTAATGTACCTGGGTTGCAGAGTAAAACTGAGAAACAAAAGACAGATACATAAGTAAATACATAAATAAACAAATCCCCTGCAAACACAGCGAATGTATGTCATGTCCAAGTATGTGGCCATCCAGGACACTTTAGTTTAGCTCCTCTGACTGGACTGTAACAAATGGCTTTTTTGTTTTGCTTTGTCATTTCTTTCTTCCTAATGCAGACACGAAAAATATTCTTGAAAAGCAGCTATTAATGGATAGTGACAAGTGGTTTCCTGCGGTCTAAGAAAAAGCCATCAATTACTGCCTTTTACACTCTTAAATTCCAGAGGCAGAGGAAGTTCAATAATGCTGCACTGACTTCATGGGTATTGACTGAAGAAAAGGAATCGTAAGATAAAACTTTTTTTTTCCATTTTAAATGAAGTCATGAATAATTTTTAAACTTGAATAGTACAAAATTTCAGGGAATCTCCAAGCTTCCACTGGGCTCCCTATATTCCTGTCGACAAAACTGAATGACAGAAATGATAGAACGAGGGTCAAGTGTGGACTTTCCCAGGAGAAGAGAAGAGAAAAAAGAAGGCTTGCAGAGGAGAGTGAAAACGAGGTAGGGTCCTTTGCTGGTTTACTGCCGACTCCTCAATGGCTGGACCGGTACCTGGGTGTGGCGCTCAGGAAACACTCAGAGTTCACGAGTAAATGATGGAGCAGGTGGAAGGGTGGAGTCCGGTTTCTGAAGCCACTTGCCTCGATACCAGCTCCCAGGGAAGCACCTGCTGGGCCCAGAGCCCTGGAGCTGGGATAAACCGTGGATCTGGTTTGCCCAGGGCTGCGGGGCTTCTTGGGAGGCAAGACCTTCAGTGCTACAGCTGAGAAAGCCCTAAGCAAACTGGCATACATTGGTCAGTCTAACTAGAGACTCCTAGAAGTCAGAGTTTACATGAAAGGAGCGTGAAGTCAGTGTTTACCCTTTCGAGGGCACCTCCGACCGGCTTGTTCCCTGACAGAAGGTCATTGCTCCTTTCAAGGTCTGTGACGCTCACCTCCTTCCTTGTGGTTTTCACTCATCGCTTCCGTTTTCACTGGTGCTGTAATGCTGCTAATCCTGAACAGCCTCTAGCCAATATTCTTCCCCCATACCCACCACCCGCACCTCAACTGTACTTCCAGAAATCAACCCTCCCCAAAGTTGTTGTTGGTGATCAGTCACTAAGTCTCATCTGGCTCTTTGCCACACCGTGGACTGCAGCACCCCAGGCTTCCCTGTCCTTCACTATCTCCCAGAGTTTGCTCAAATTCAAGTCCCTTACATCAGTGATGCTGTCTAAGCATCTCAGCCTCTGCCACCTCCTTCTCCTCCTGCCTTCAATCTCTCCCAGCATCAGGATCTTTTCTAGTGAGTTGGCTCTTTGCATCAGGGGGCCAAAGTATTGGAGCTTCAGCTTCAGAATCAGTCCTTCCAATGAGTGTTCAGGGTTGATTTCCTTTAGGACTGACTGGTTTAATATCCTTACAGAGAAGAGGAAGACACTAATTTCCATTGGGATTCTGACAGGAGGGGGGAAAAGGAAAGTATATAAAAAAAAAGCATTATGAGGAATCACTAATGTGCAGAGAAAATGAATCTCTATAAGCCTCAGTTTTCCATCTAAGAAACTAAGGCCACCTCTCAGGGCTTTTATGGAGAACAGTACCCCACTCCAGTGCTCTTGCCTGGAAAATCCCATGCATGGGGGAGCCTGGCGGGCTGCAGTCCATGGGTCGCAAATGAGTTGGACAAGACTGAGTGACTAAACAAGAAAACGGGAACTGGTGGTTATTTTTGCATCTTTGTGGATACGCAGGAACCACTCCACAGACACACACATACCTACACCAGAGGGATATGGCCCACCTCTTTTTGATACTAGGCTGCTGAAATATACAAGAAATCAATCAGCAACAAAATAGAAACAATTTTGAACTCAAGATAAATGTTCTCCTTTTACCGATTTAATGGAGTGTGACCTATCTGCAGACCTTGTATGAAAAGGCACCACTAAGAACATCCCCAGGGGTTGCATAAGCAAGGAGTCTGCACATTAAGAGCAAGGCTTCTTTTCTCATTAAAAGAAAAAAGGTACATTTAGATTTACAGTACCAAGTAAAGTGCCAGCAAGGAAATGAGAATTCCATGATGAAAGAAGACAATCTGGGAAAGACAGAGGATGGGCAGAGCACTCAGCTTGTTCCAAAGAACATGAAAACACACACACACACACAAATACACACACACACACAGGCACACACATATACACACACATATACAAACACAGAACTGCTGTGCACATAACTTTCTAAGAAAATTGGGAACAAAGAAGGAATATTCAGGAAAACAATGAGCACTTACGTTTCTAAGAGCAGGACCAAAATTAAATCACTTTGAAGTGTGTTAAATAGTGTGTGTGCATGCATCAGTTCAGTTCAGTCGCTCAGTCGTGTCCGACTATTTGTGACCCCATGAATTGCAGCATGCCAGGCCTCCCTGTCCATCACCAACTCCCGGAGTTCACTCAAACTCACGTCCATCGAGTCGGTGATGCCATCCAGCCATCTCACCCTCTGTCGTCCCCTTCTCCTCTTGCCCCCAATCCCTCCCAGTATCAGAGTCTTTTCCAATGAGTCAACTCTTCGCATGAGGTGGCCAAAGTACTGGAGCTTCAGTTTTAGCATCAGTCCTTCCAAAGAACACACAGGGCTGATCTCCTTTAGGATGGACTGGTTGGATCTCCTTGCAGTCCAAGGGACTCTCAAGAGTCTTCTCCAACACCACAGTTCAAAACCATCAGTTCTTCAGTGCTCAGCTTTCTTCACAGCCCAACTCTCACATCCATACATGACCACTGGAAAAACTATAGCCTTGACTAGATGGACCTTTGTTGGCAAAGTAATGTCTCTGCTTTTGAATATACTATCTAGGTTGGTCATAACTTTTCTTCCAAGGACTAAGTGTCTTTTAATTTCATGGCTGCAGTCACCATCTGCAGAGATTTTGGAGTCCAGAAAAATAAAGTCTGACACTGTTTCCACTGTTTCCCCATCTATTTCCCATGAAGTGATGGGACTGGATGCCATGATCTTCATTTTCTGAATGTTGAGCTTTAAGCCAACTTTTTCACTCTCCTCTTTCACTCTCATCAAGAGGCTTTTTAGCTCCTCTTCACTTTCTGCCATAAGGGTGGTGTCATCTGCATATCTGAGGTTATTGATATTTCTCCTGGCAATCTTGATTCCAGCTTGTGCTTCTTCCAGCCCAGCATTTCTAATGATGTATTCTGCATATGAGTTAATTAAGTAGAGTGACAATATACAGCCTTGACGTACTCCTTTTCCTATTTGGAACCAGTCTTTTGTTCCATGTCCAATTTTAACTGTTGCTTCCTGACCTGCATATTCTTTCAGAATTTTCCACGGTTTATTGTGATCCACATAGTCAAAGGCTTTGGCATAGTCAATAAAGCAGAAATAGATGTTTTTCTGGAGCTCTCTTGCTTTTTCCATGATCCAGCAGATGTTGGCAATTTGATATCTGGTTCCTCTGCCTTTTCTAAAACCAGCTTGAACATCAGGAAGTTCACGGTTCACGTATTGCTGAAGCCTGGCTTGGAGAATTTTGAGCATTACTTTACTAGCGTGTGAGAGAACAGTGTGCGTACATAGTCGGGTCCAATTCTTTGCAACCCCATGGACTATAGCCCACCAGGCTCCTCTGTCCATGGGATTCTCCAGGCAAGAATACTGCAGTGGGTTGCCATTTCCTCCTCCAGGGAATCTTCCCAATCCAGGGATTGAACCTGCGTCTCTTGCATTGGCAAGCAGATTCTTTACCACTGTGCCACCTGGAAAGCCTTGTATTAAATAGGATTTCCCCAAAATTCATGTCTACTCAGAACCCCAGAAGGTGTCCTTATTTGGAAATGAGGTCTTTGCAGATGTAGTCTTCAGCATCTCAAGATGAAACCTTCCTGGATTTAGGTACCCATACAGGAGAAAGGAGAGGGAGATTCGGACAAGGGGACACATAGAGAGACACACTGACACACGGCCGTGCGAAGGTGAAAGCCAAGATCGGAGCAGCTTCCAGGGAGCAGGGAACTGCAAAGCTCTGGAAGAACAGCAGTGAAAGTGTTAGTTGCTTAGCCACGTCTGGTCCTCGCCACCCCGTGGACCCCAGCATGGCCCTGTCAACAACACCCTGTGCTCAGATGTCTAGCCTCCAGACTTGTGAGGAGACGTTCCCTTTGTTGTAAGCCACCCGGTCTGTAGCGGTTGGTTACAGCAGTTCTCAGAATCTGATACACATGCTCAGGTTCTTTACCTAGTTTATACAGCAGGAGCTCAATAAGTACTGTTTGCCGAACAAATCAGCTCCGTGAATCTGCTCAGCACCACGATACACACGTTCTGGTCTTGTCTCAAACTGAAGACCCAGCACTCCACGCTTCCTGTTTTAAATTTTGCAGCCAGGGCGTTTCACATAGAATGAGTGTGGAACTCAGAATCTGGAACAGTCAGGCTGAGACTGACGTGCCTGCTAATCAGACTTGGCACTCTGTTTCTAAACAGCTCATTCCCGCAGAAGTCACTGAATAATTACCCCCAACAGGAGACGGGTACCCAGCAGCACAGGGGTGTGTGTGTTATCCTCATGTGTGTCAAGCAGGGCCCTGTTAGGGCGCGCCATGACTGATCTTGGCCATGGTGTGGGCGCAACCGCAAGCCTTGGGTCATCCATCCATCCACCCGGGGTAGAACCCAACAGCTTGGGACCCGTTCACTGCTCTGTGTCAGAGCCGGGGAGGGCTGCCTGCACAAGGGAGGTAGGGAGTCTACTGAGAATGAGGCGTCTCTGTTTCCTCAGGGGCTGGAGGGGGGCAAGGAGGAAGAGGAAGTGGACAAAGCGTGTGTCGCAACACCCACGGCAAACTGTCACCTGGAAGGAGTCGGTTAGCCTCGCTCTGCTTCAGGGCCCCTGCCCGGGGAAGGGTCGGGATATGTTTCATCCCGGGTGTTGAGTGAAGCCGCAGAGGCTCTTCTCTTCTGTGTTTACGTGAGCCAGTGAAGCGTGGACGCTGCATCTGGGCTGCTCCTCCTGCCTCCTTCCCAACATCACGCTATTTGCTTCATCGCTCTGCAAGTCTGATTTGGGCTGATTCTTGTAGCTGATTCTTTTCTTCTTCTCCACTTACCCCTCTGCTCTTGGCCCTCCTCCTGGGCTCCGGGGCATCTCCTCCCGTGGGTTGCATCAGCCAAGTCCTTGTTGCTGGAGCTTGTGTTTATGTCGGGGGGAGGATGCAGGGTGGGAGCGGGGAGAAGGCAGCTCAGGGTACTCCCCCCCCGAGGGCCCGCCGGGCCTCTGCTGGGCCACAGCTCAGTGTCTCTACAGTCACAGCTCCTGCCAGATCACCTCTCCCGAGGCTAGGGCTCTGCGGGTCCTCAGGCCTGGGGCTGGAAACTGCTTTCCGCTTGTGCATGAGCCCCTGAGCACTAGCCAGGACCTTTGGCTTCCTCAGCTCTGCACTCACATTCCTTACACCCCTTTTCATTTAAACCTGGGAAACAGGTGCAAACATTAATCATGCTTTCCGTGTTTAACCCTTTGCCTAGCTGTATGCATTAAACACACACACAGCACCTCGTGCTCTAGGCAGAGAACAGCTTCAGAGGAAGACATCCTCGGGGCCGCAGTCATGGCAGTCATCGCTCTGTCCGTTTGCATCATGTAGTCTCTGTGCTCAGTCCCTCGGTCGTGTCCGACTCTCTGAGACCCCATGGACTGTGGCCCACCAGGCTCCTGTGTCCATGGAACTTTCCAGGCAAGAATACTGGAGTGGGGTGCCATGTCCTTCTCCAGGGGGTTTCCCAACCCAGGGATTGAGCCCAGGTCTCCTGCATCGCAGGCAGATTCTTTACCACTGTGCAACCTCGAAAGCCTTTCATCTCTGTGAGTCTCAGCTAATTCACCTGTGAAATGAGATCACATGGTCATGATGGAGCTGAAAAGAACTAACACTGCCCGTTTTGGTGTGTCTTTCCCCATCTCTTCACTGGCTTCACACAAACACTCCTGACTCCACCTGGCCATCCTCTCTGCTCTGTCTGACCCTGCCTGGCTGTCTGACTTGTGTCCACAAGCTGTCCTGGGTGTGTGGCCTTCACTGACCAGTCTGTTTTGGAGGCCAGTATTTGGGACTGAGGGGAGAGGTGGTTCCTGTCAAAGTGTTTTCCCAAGAGTTCACTCAAACCTTACCACCTCCACATGGATGGACATGCGATCTCCAGGGGGAATGTCTCAGGCAGAGGGATGGGTGGAATGACCTGTCTGCTTTCCCCCCAAATTCCAGGGGCAGGGTCTCGTCTTCTAGGCAGGGTCTCTGACCCCCAACCCATGTCGTCTCTGTTTGCCCCGCCGGGTGTGAGACCCGCCTGAGAAGGTGATGACAGTGACGGGTCTTTGGTCTCCAGCCAGCGGCCAGGGTGGGGGAGTTTGGAAGAGAGACTCTGGAGGAAGTCAGCGTGGGCACAGAACCAGCGCCCTCCACCCCCGGCCTTGCCTGCGATGACTTGAGCGGAAACAGAGCCACTTCTCAAGCTGATGAACTGGCAGCTGGACACCCAGCTGCTGGGTGTTCCCGTCCTGACTGGGTGCCCTGTGTGGCGTGTCCGTGCGTGGCGAGCTGAGGAGAGCTGTGCTACGGAAGACCTTGTCAGTCCCCCGGCCCCCAAGCATCACGCCTCGGTGGGCACAGCAATGCATGTGAGGGTCAGATTAGACTAAGCAGAGAGGTCCGAGAGTGTGTACAAAGCTGTCATGGAAAGAGCAAGGGAAACATTGCAGACATCTGCAACATTTCCGAATAAAAGAGAAATTAATTCAGGAAGTGTGAACAGAGAAAACAGAAGGGGAAGAATTCTTACTGAGACTTCACTTTTAAGGTTCATTTCAGCAGAACAAAAAGGAAGGGAAACGTTAATATCTCTTTCATAAACTATATAAACAGATGCATGAGAGGAGGTGAAAGGACAAATCCAAACCACTTTCTCACTAAAGGGTCTGTAAGGAAATGTGTGGCTTTTAACAATCCCAAAATATTCAATAGAAGGTTTAGAAAGAGTTGCTACCCTTACTTTGCTTAGAATTTAATTTTCAAATCAGATCCATTAAATTTTTTAAAAACCCGGAGTTTACAGAAGGCAGATAAAATGGTGAGTAATAAAATTGCAATTGGTGGAACATTCGGCAAATGGCCCTCCTCCACTCACTCTACTCACTTTACGGCTGGTCTTGACAGCTGGCCATTGGTGTTTGTGTCATCACCCAGGCCGACAATCAAGAGTTAAAATGACCAGATCCCCTTGTGAGGCTGTAGCTCAGCAATAAGATCTACCCGGACTTTTTTTTTCAGTTGTAAAAGCCAACAAGCCCACTCCCCAAAATGGAGAAGAAGAAGAAATCACAAAGCAAATAAAATTAAAATAGTCAATAATTTCACATTTCAGAGATATTCTTTGTTAAAACCGAGGAAGTGCCTTTCCATATTTTTCTAGTTCATATATCAATCAAATAAAGAAGTTTTAAATATAAATTATATGTGAATATAAATAAGAAAAAATATAAATAAGTATAAAGCTCTATAATATGAATGCATTTTATTTCATGATATGACAACCATAATTTATCAGTCTTCTGTGGAATCTTTTTAAAATTTTCAGTTATAAATCAAAGTGTTCTGTCTAATGTTTAAAATAAAAAGTTAGTCTCCTAAATTTAACTAAAAAGGAAAGCCAAAACATTAACCAACCAAATCCCATACCTCACTGCTATAAACTTCCCATGTTATTTTAGCCCCAGGACCTTTGTACATGCCATGCTCCTCATCTGAAACGCTCCCTCCTTTCCATCCATCTTCCTACAAACCTCTGGCTTCTGGTGGAAGATGCTTAACGCTGCAATCCCATCAGGGAGCCAGGACTTAGGCTTCACTCCCAGGAGGGAATAACATGGGAAGCATAATTCCAAGACTCTCTCCCTTTGTGCTCAGTGCTCTGAAGAGGTGTCAGGAAAGGCAGGGACACTGTGAGAATATTAGGAAGCTCATCTTTCCCCAGTAGAAGGACTTAATGCTAAAGTCTCATGCTTTCCTGTGACTTCCCTCTTGTGGAACACCCTAAGCTGAATACAGAAAGTCTCACACTATCACTCTCTCACTCAACAGATATTAATCAGGTATCTACTAGTGAAAACCAGGCTTCCCCAGAGGCTCAGCGGTAAAGAATCTGCTTGTAGTGTAGGAGATGGGGTTTGATCTCTGAGTCAGGAAGATTCCCTGGAGAAGGGAATGGCAACCCTCTCCAGTATTCTTGCTTGGGATATCCCATGGACACAGGAGCCTGGCGGGCTGCAGGCCATGGGGCCACAGAGTCGGACACGATTTAGGAACAAAACAAGTGAAAACTGCGATGGAGGCCCCAACAGAGAAAAAGAAGCGAAATATTTAGTTGTCATCCAGAGGGATCTTATCAGCTGGTTGGGAACATAAGTAGATATATTTTTAAAAGATAGCTAAAATTTCCAAATAACAAGTGAGAATTGTCCAAGGATGTATAATAGGGGAAGCTGAAGTAACTTGGAGGGTGAGTGGGATGGCTAGCCAAAGCTAGAAGAAGTAAAGAGAAATCAGTTTAAGAGCAGCATCTGAAGAAAGAATTTAGGGGCCAGATTCTGGCCAGAGTTAAGTTCCGACGAGATCTTGAGACCCAAGCCAATTGTAAAAAGCCCTCGTCATGGAGGTAGAGCAGCTTGACTTCTATAGAAACAGTAAGGGTGCCTTTGTCAATTAGCTATTGGCTCTCCTCTGTGGATGGCATTGCTCTGGAACAGTGAAATGTGACTCCTCGCGGCCATCTGGCATTTTCTGGCTCAGAACAGCTCCTGGGCTGAAATGCAAAAATGGCAGCAGTTAAAATAGCACAGAGAAAATGGTGGCCGGTGTTTACTGAGGTGTCTCTGCATATAGACTGGAGGAGGAAATGGCAATCCACTCGAGTGCTCTTGCCGGGGGGATAATCTCATGCACGGAGAAGCCTGGCAGGCTACAGTCCCCACAGCCTCTGCCAATTAAGGAGATTATTCCAAAGCATCTCAACAGAGTGTTTTAGGGAGAGATGAAAGGTCTGTAGCTCTCTCAAGAAAAAGAAACCCCGTAGAAGTGCAAGGCAAGGCCTCAAAGAGCTAACTACATCTCGAAGGGAAACAGTACTGAAGCTCTGAATTTCCTTTCTCAAAAAATACCCACACTCAAGGGTGTAGGTTTGATCCTGGTGGGAGAGCTAAAATCGCACACATGCCTCAGGGCCAGAAAAACAATACAAGAAACAGAGCAAAATTGTGACAAATTTAGTAAAGACTTAAAAAAAGTGGTCCAGGTAAAACAAATGTTTAAAAATTATTTGAAAGAAGGAAAATGTCAACATTTGTGTAATGGATACACTGGCTTCTCCTTATATTCTGGGCTCTCCAATTCTGCCACAACCCAAAGAAGAAGGCAACAGTAACAAGTGAGGTTCAGTTTCAGTTCAGTTCAGTTCAGTCCAGTCACTCAGTCATGTCCGACTCTGCGACCCCATGAATCGCAGCATGCCAGGCCTCCCTGTCCATCACCATCTCCCGGAGTTCACTCAGATTCACGACCATCGAGTCCGTGATGCCATCCAGCTGTCTCATCCTTGGTCGTCCCCTTCTCCTCCTGCCCCCAATCCCTCCCAGCATCAGGGTCTTTTCCAATGAGTCAACTCTTCGCATGAGGTGGCCAAAGTACTGGAGCTTCAGCTTTAGCATCATTCCTTCCAAAGAAATCCCAGGGCTGATCTTCAGAACGGACTGGTTGGATCTCCTTGCAGTCCAAGGGACTCTCAAGAGTCTTCTCCGGCACCACAGTTCAAAAGCAACAATTCTTCGGCGCTCAGCCTTCTTCACAGTTTTCTGGATCCTAATTAAAATAGAGTTTTGGGGTCAAAATTTCATTCATGGAAAGGAAATAAACACAGTAGAAAGTACACTTTCAAAAACTGAACATGGTAAGGTAGTCAGTGAGACTGAGGCCTTTCCGTGAGATTAATAATGTGGGTTATCTTAACTGCTTGTGAGAAATGCTTAAGAGACAGTTGGTACCCCTGGGTTTTGTCCACATCTCTTTCATTTGCCTGTTTCCTTTTAATTCTTCCTTTCTCCTTCCTTCCTTCTTTCCCTTCCTCCTTCCTTCCTTCCTCTCTTCTTCCTTCTTCCTTGGTTCTACTTTCTTTCTAAACAAGATTCTATTCTTGTCTCTAGAATTCTCATGTTAAGCAGAGGAATGTAGATAAGAGAGGAGCAGACTTTCAACGAGGAAATTCATTTTCAAAAACTCCATCCTAGGGTTGAGGATGTGACTGGTCTGAGGTGACTGATCGGAAGTATGTGTGTTGGCCTCATTGCCAGAGATTCCACTAAAATGACAGTGTTGGGGTGAAGAAAGCAATAAATCTGTAGCAGTGAAGAAACTGGGAAGGAAGGTCTTTGTAGATGAAAGACTTCAACACATTTCTTGCATATGAAAGCAGATGGAAATGTGTTAGTGGATGATACACAGCAGAGGAAGCCAAACCCCAAATGTGAGTTTGGGACCCTCAGGGACGCGACTGCTGGTTGCCCTCCCAGGATGCGCTGAGTATCTAGAGGAGCGTGAGAGGTCCCCGTTCCATGCAGGCTGTTGCTTCCGGAAGATGGAGGAAAATAACCGGAGACTCCTTCGTAAAGGAAATGAACCAGCTGAAGAGGGATCTTGTTTGGACTCTTCTGAGTGTTGGTCTCCTTGTTCTGCATTTTTCAGAGGAGATGAAGTGGAACGTCCAACCCTTGCTGCTGCTGCTGCTGCTGCTAAGTCGCTTCAGTCCTATCCGACTCTGTGCGACCCCATAGACGGCAGCCCATCAGGCTCCCCCGTTCCTGGGATTCTCCAGGCAAAAACACTGGAGTGGGCTGCCATTTCCTTCTCCAACGCATGAAAGTGAAAAGTGAAAGTGAAGTCTCTTAGTCGTGTCCGACTCTTCACGACCCCATAGACCGCAGCTTACCAGGCTCCTCCATCCATGGGATTTTCTAGGCAAGAGTACTGGAGTGGGTTGCCATTTCCTTCACCAGGGAATCTTCCCGACCCAGGGATCAAATCCAGGTCTCCCACATTGATAGACAGATGCTTTACCGTCTGAGCCACCAGGGGACCTGTCCAAAAGGATGTCGATTCAAATCCAGAAGAAACCAATGCGGACAATTATCATTATGAAACTAATTCCCACTTACCAATGTGAACATACAAATATGATCATCAGACATTTGAGGGCAACACGGAGAAGGAAATTAAAATAAAGTCTCATGAGAACAGAAATAATTCAAGAACAGAAAATATTTTGAAGTATTTAATGAATATATTCAAAGATATTTTAGAAGATACCTTATTCATAAAACATAATTAGTGCGATTAGAAAAGGAACAGCTAGAGAACAGGAAAAAAAATTTATAAAATAAAAATATAATACTTAAAATGTGAAGTTTAATAGAAGGGATAAAATATAAAGCCCCAAAACTCCCTTAATGTTTAAAGCAAATGGCAAAAAAAAAAAAGGTAATTTGAGGAATAAGATTTATAGATGATTAGTGGCAGAAGTTGTGGAAAGCTACCAGTTAGCCAACAGAAACTGCAGGAATAGGGACTAGAGAATATGGACGGAGTTCTTTTTTTTTTTTTAAGAAACAATAAAACATTTCCTTGAACTGAAAAAAGGCAAATCCTCACATTTGGAAAGTCTATCATGTTCTGAGCACGATGAACTTGAAAATGACCGATGAAAATAACTGCACAACCAGCAGCAGATCCTCTTGAATTCTCAGAAAGCCAGTGATACAGGGGAAAATCACAGAGGCTTCCAAAGGAAAACTCAAGGGAACCACCCAAACTCTTCATTAGTCACATTAGATTCAGAAGGTAATAAATCAATGATCTAAAAGAAGCAAAAAAAATTCTGAGCCCATAATTCTATACCCAGGCAAACTAGCAATGCATTTTGAAAGTAAGATAAAAATATTTTCAGACATACAAAGACCTGCTTTATATACCATTTTGTCTGTCTAAAGTCTTCTTCTGAGTATATTTTCCTATAAAATCAACAAGACCAAAAAGATGACACAGAGTCGGACTGGCCTTTCATCCAGGAGGTCAGTGAAGAGAAGCCCGAGGATGATGAAGGCACACAGGTCTAGAAAGCAATAGGCCCAGATTAGGGCACGCTGAAGAAAGAAAGAGAAAGAGAGAAGTCGCTCAGGCGTGTCCGACTCTTTGCAACCCCATGGACTGTAGCTGACCAGACTCCTCCATCAATGGGATTTTCCAGACAGGAACACTGGAGTGGTTTGCCGTTTCCTTCTCCAGGGGATCTTCCCGATCCAGAGATTGAACCCAGGTCTCCCGCACTGCAGGCAGACTCTTTACCATCTGAGCCACCAGAGAAGCCCAGGGCATCCTGGCAGGTACCTTATTGTGTGGGCAGAGGGAAGGAAGGGATTCCAAACACTAGTGACTACTGAAAAGCTGGATACCTATGAAGTTATGGTGGAGACCCAAGATTCTTTTTAAGTAAGAAAAAAAGAACTCCAATTAGAAGCACCTGGTAGACATAAAGAAAAAAAGTCAGAGGTCCCAAACTGAGAGCAAGAAAAACGTGACTTCATTTTGAATGATAAGGTGTAAGAACAGAAAAGTCTGTATGCCCTTGAAGCTGGGAACATTCTGTTTCAAGTGCACAGAAAGCAGGACCCTGGACCTACAGGGCAGAAAATGCAATCATGAGCTTTCCCCTCATCTCTGAAGTCAACATTTATAGAGTCTTAATAATGTCAATGCTGCTTATTAGCTTCCCAGTTTTAGAATCCACCGAGAGATAAAGCACACAGATTTAATTCTGATTATAGAATAGAATTGAAATATCAGCTTGGACAAAGTAAAAACACAGCTGCAGCTGAAGGAAGATGGGAGGAAAAGGGGTGATAAGAGATAGAGGAAAGGGTCATTTCAGTTCAGTCACTCAGTCGCATCTGACTCCATGTGACCCCATGGCCTGCAGCACGCCAGGCTTCTCTGTCCATCACCAGACTGACCCAGACTTGCCTGTGAGTGTCCAGAAGCCTCTGGCAGAGATGTGGGTCGGCGGTGGCCTGGTGCAGGGTCTGGGGCGTGGAGTGCAGTGTGTGCACGGGACCTTTTGAAGGAGGTCTCCGTAATCTTCATTATCCACCATAGTTTGGCCTCAGGTCAACAACAGGGAGGGAACACAGTCCCACCCATCAATAGAAAATTGGATTAAAGATTTACTGAGCATGGCCCCGCCCATCAGAATAAGACCCAGTTTCCCCCTCAATCAGTCTCTCCCATTAGGAAGCTTCCATAAGCCTCTTATCCTTATCCATCAGTTCAGTTCAGTTCAGTTGCACAGTCGTGTCCGACTCTTTGCGACCCCATGAATCACAGTACGCCAGGCCTCCCTGTCTATCACCAACTCCCGGAGTTCACTCAGACTCATGTCCATTGAGTCCATGATGCCATCCAGCCATCTCATCCTTGGTCATCCCCTTCTCCTCCTGCCCCCAATCCCTCCCAGCATCAGGGTCTTTTCCAATGAGTCAACTCTTCGCATAAGGTGCCCAAAGTACTGGAGCTTCAGTTTTAGCATCATTCCTTCCAAAGAAATCCCAGGGTTGATCTCCCTCAGAATGGACTGGTTGGATCTCCTTGCAGTCCAAGGGACTCTCAAGAGTCTTCTCCAACACCACAGTTCAAAAGCATCAATTCTTCTGCGCTCAACCTTCTTCACAGTCCAACTCTCACATCCATACATGACCATAGGAAAAACCATAGCCTTGACTAGACGGACCTTAGTCAGCAAAGTAATGTCTCTGCTTTTGAATATACTATCTAGGTTGGTCATAACTTTTCTTCCAAGGAGTAAGCGCCTTTTAATTTCATGGCTGCAGTCACCATCTGCAGTGATTTTGGAGCCCAAAAAAACAAAGTCTGACACTGTTTCTACTGTTTCCCCATCTATTTCCCATGAAGTGATGGGGCCAGATGCCATGATCTTCGTTTTCTGAATGTTGAGCTTTAAGCCAACTTTTCCACTCTCCTCTTTCACTTTCAACAAGAGGCTTTTTAGCTCCTCCTCACTTTCTGCCATAAGGGTGGTGTCATCTGCATATCTGAGATTATTGATATTTCTCCCAGCAATCTTGATTCCAGCTTGTGTTTCTTCCAGTCCAGCATTTCTCATGATGTACTCTGCATTCCATACATGACCACAGGAAAAACCATAGCCTTGACTAGACGGACCTTAGTCAGCAAAGTAATGTCTCTGCTTTTGAATATACTATCTAGGTTGGTCATAACTTTTCTTCCAAGGAGTAAGCGCCTTTTAATTTCATGGCTGCAGTCACCATCTGCAGTGATTTTGGAGCCCAAAAAAATAAAGTCTGACACTGTTTCTACTGTTTCCCCATCTATTTCCCATGAAGTGATGGGACTGGATGCCATGATCTTCGTTTTCTGAATGTTGAGCTTTACGCCAACTTTTTCACTCTCCTCTCTCACTTTCATCAAGAGGCTTTTTAGTTCCTCCTCACATTCCTGCCATAAGGGTGGTGTCATCTGCATATCTGAGGTTATTGATATTTCTCCCAGCAATCTTGATTCCAGCTTCTGTTTCTTCCAGTCCAGCGTTTCTCATGATGTACTCTGCATAGAAGTTAAATAAGCAGGGTGACAATATACAGCCTTGACGTCCTCCTTTTCCTATTTGGAACCAGTCTGTTGTTCCATGTCCATTTCTAACTGTTGCTTCCTGACCTGCATACAGATTGCTCAAGAGGCAGGTCAGGTGGTCTGGTATTCCCATCTCTTTCAGAATTTTCCACAGTTTACTGTGATCCACACAGTCAAAGGCTTTGGCATAGTCAATAAAGCAATAAAGCATCTTATCCATCAGAGGGATTGAAAACCACAATCACAGAAAACTAATCAAACTGATCACATGGACCACAGCCTTGTCTAACTCAAGAAACTGTGAGCCATGCTGTGTAGGGCCACCCAAGACGGACGGCTGATGGTGGAGAGTTCTGAGAAACCATGGTCCCCTGGAGAAGGGCATGGCAAAGAACTTCAGTATTCCTGCCTTGAGAACCCCATGAACGGTATGAAGAGGCAATGGTGGGAGTGCTGAATCAAGAGATAACGCTGATGAGAGAGCTGGTGGTGGTTGCCAGTGGCTGGGGTGGGGGCCATATTGATCAAAGGGTACAGACTTTCACTTCTAAGATGAGCAGCTTCTGGGGAGCCAGTGCACGGCGTAGGAGCTGCGATTAGCACTTGCTGTTGTTGTTTAGTCATCCAGTCGTGTCTGACTCTTTGCGACCTCATGGACTGTAGCTGGCCAGGCTCCTCTGTCGGTGGATTTCCCAGGCAAGGATCCTGGAGTGGGTTGCCATTTCCTTCTCCAGGGCATTTTCACAACCCAGGGATCAAACACGGGTCTCCTGCATTGCAGGTGGATTCTTTCACCATCTGAGCTACTAAGAAAAATCCTTAAAACATCCATCTTTTTAAAAGTCTTTATGGAATTTGTTACAATATTGCTTCTGGTTTGTGTTTCAGTGTTTTGGCTGTGGGGCTTATGGGATCTTATCTCCCTGACCAGGGGTCAGACTGACACCCCCTGCCTTGGAAGGCGGAGTCTTAGCCCCTGGACCACCAGGGCAGTTCCTCGATTTTATTTCACATTCGCATGTGTCATTTGGATGAAGATCTTAATTTACAAAGTTAAACCTCACCCTTGATATAAATTCACTTCAACAGTGATGTAAATTCAAAAGTACCCAGAACCCTACCAGTGTTAACTGCTACACACAAATTTCTACTTTAAAAAAAAAAAGTTTTCTTATATTTAGTTTAGTTCAGTTCAGTGTCTCAGTCGTGTCCAACTATTTGTGACCCCATGAATTGCAGCATGCCAGGCCTCCCTGTCCATCACCAACTCCCGGAGTTCACTCAGACCCACGTCCATTGAGTCCGTGATGCCATTAGCAGAGTGACAATATACAGCCTTGATGTCCTCCTTTTCCTATTTGGAACCAGTCTGTTGTTCCATGTCCAGTTCTAACTGTTGCTTCCTGATCTGC
Source organism: Aepyceros melampus (assembly GCA_006408695.1). NCBI lineage: Eukaryota > Metazoa > Chordata > Mammalia > Artiodactyla > Bovidae > Aepyceros > Aepyceros melampus. Next base: position 238,963 of record SJXQ01003396.1, read on the forward strand.
ATACAGATTTCTTAAGAGGCAGGTCAAGTGGTCTGGTATTACCATTTCTCTCAGAATTTTCCACAATTTATTGTGATCCACACATTCAAAGGCTTTGGCATAGTCAATAAAGCAGAAATAGATGTTTTTCTGGAACTTTCTTGCTTTTCCCATGATCCAGCTGCTAAGTTGCTTCAGTCATGTCCAACTCTGCGTGACCCCATAGACGGCAGCCCACAAGGTTCCGCCGTCCCTAGGATTCTCCAGACAAGAACACTGGAGTGGGTTGCCATCTCCTGATCCAGCGGATGTTGGCAATTTGATCTCTGGTTCCTCTGCCTTTTCTAAAACCAGCTTGAACATCAGGAAGTTCACGATTCACATATTGCTGAAGCCTGGCTTGGAGAATTTTGAGCATTACTTTACTAGCATGTGAGATGAATGCAATTGTGTGGTAGTTTGAGCATTCTTTGGCATTGCCTTTCTTTGGGATTGGAATGAAAATTGACACCTTTTCCAGTCCCGTGGCCACTGCTGAGTTTTCTAAATTTGCTGGCATATTGAGTGAAGCACTTTGACAGCATCATCTTTTAGGATTTGAAATAGCTCAACTGGAATGCCATCACCTCCACTAGCTTTGTTCATAGTGATGCTTTCTAAGGCCCACTTGACTTCACATTCCAGGATGAGTGATCACACCATCGTGATTATTCGGGTCGTGAAGATCTTTTTTCGTACAGTTCTTCTGTGTATTCTTGCCACTTCTTCTTAATATCTTCTGCTTCCGTTAGGTCCAGACCATTTCTGTCCTTTATCGAGCCCATCTTTGCATGAAATGTTCCCTTGGTATCTCTAATTTTCTTGAAGAGATCTCTAGTCTTTCCTATTCTGTTCTTTTCCTCTATTTCTTTGCATTGATCGCTGAGGAAGGCTTTCTTATCTCTTACCAAATGCAAGTTGTTATCAGAAACCTTTTCTTCTCCCATAAATGCCGATTTCTTTTATTTCAGGAGAAAAATTTTGCGTATCCTGTTGTCCTGAAGGAAATACAAGTGAATGTACGGCATCCTGGCAAAGGTGCTGAAGCTGGGAAGGTTCTTTCGTGAGTCAGCAGCTCACTAAAGTAGCATGAGAGCCTGACCTGCAGGAACAGGGCGGTGAGCCCAGCAAGCTCCGCTCCGTGGAAACCTGTCTCCCAGCTTCAAAAGCAGTGCTGACCACTTCCTGCTTCCTGCACCTTCCCTGATACGTTTCCAAAGAGTCTATCAAGAAAACAAACTGATGCTATCTGATTTTTCTTCCCATTTTTCTGCTTTGCTGTGCATTAGAGCTGTGAAAAAGTAATAGCTAGATTTCTCGTGAGCCATCATTACCCAGGCAACTTTTCATCCTTTCTTTCCTTTATTCATTTACTCAGCCAAGTTACTGAGCCCCTGCTGTGTGCCAGACAGTGTGCTAAGTCCTGGGAATGCAGCAATGAGCAATACACGTTGACCTCTTGTGAGCACTGCAGCTGTGCAGGACACCCCCATGGTTAAGGCTAAGACCGCAAGATGGGGACACGTGCATTCAAGACCCACGCTGTCGCTAATGAGTTAGTTGACTGACTGCTAAACCACTTACCCCACTTCTCGTTCTTCAGTGTCCTTGTTCTGAAATGGGAATATTATTTATCTCAAGGGATTGTTGTGAGGATTAGATGACACAGATGTAAACAGTTGGTGCACGTTACTTCAGTGAGGGGCAGGGACTGTCTGTTAGGACAGAGTTATACAGCAATGAGCATGAGGGCAGGTCATAATGGATCTGCAGAGGCCACCTGTTTTGGTCTGGGTGCGTCAAAGAAGGCGCCCCAGAGGAAGCAGGATGTAGGAGAAGGATGGACACATGAGGATGACTATTAGCGAGAAACACAAGGAGAATGTTCCAGCTGGAGAGAACAGGGCCAAGAGGGTTTCTTAAAATACGAGCTTTCGATTACATCCATCATGGGTGCACATGAGCCACGAGTCAAAGACTAGCCAGAACAAGATGCAGGAACCAAATCAGAGACCTGTAGACATGTTAAAGCTTTATCTTTCTTCTAAGAGCCATGGGGAACCATGAAAGGGCATTCAACGGGGAAGTATTTCTATGCTTGTAGAAATATCACTCAGGTTGCAATGCAAACCGCGGACAGGAAAGAGGGAGAGGCTTGATACGAGGAGACTCCTGAGAAGGCTCATACTGACCTAGAAAAAAAATGAATAATTGTGGCAGGTACAAAGTGTATTAGTGGAGACACAGGGAGGGAGAAACCACAGGACTGGTGAAAGATTTAGTGTGACGGCGAAGGAAGACAAAGGGGTCGGGATGATTCAATTAGATGGACAAGGACATATTCACTGAGACAGACAACACAGTAGGAGGAGTTGCGAGGGAAAGCAGCGATTTTAAATGTGCAACTCTGGTGTCTGGGGTGCCAGTGAGACAGCCAAGTAAAGCAGGCAATCAAAGATGTGTTCAAAACCCAAGAGAGACCTGAGCTGGAGACAGAGGCACCCTAACAGCGTCAGTCACCAGAGGCTTTTCTTTTCCTTGATGAGACGAGTTGCCAGCAACCTCATGGCCCTGGGACAGAGAGAAAGTCATCTTAATGCAGATCTTTCCTGTTCAGTGGAGAATATTTTGATTGGTTCCCTCTTTAGTTAGGTTAGTATGGACCATGGCACCCCACTCTAGTACTCTTGCCTGGAAAATCCCATGGACGGAGGAGCCTGGTGGGCTGCAGTCCATGGGGTCGCTAAGAATCAGACACGACTGAGAGATTTCACTTTCACTTTTCACTTTCATGCATTGGAGAAGGAAATGGCAACCCACTCCAGTGTTCTTGCCTAGAGAATCCCAGGGACGGTGGAGCCTAGTGGGCTGCCGTCTATAGGGTTGCACAGAGTCGGACACAACTGAAGTAACTTAGCAGCAGCAGCAGCATCTTATTCAGTTCAGTTCAGTCAGTCGCTCAGTCGTGTCTGACTCTTTGCGACCCCATGAATTGCAGCACGTCAGGCCTCCCTGTTGGAGAAGGCAATGGCAACCCACTCCAGTACTCTTGCCTGGAAAATCCCATGGATGAAGGAGCCTGGTAGGCTGCAGTCCATGGGGTTGCTAAGAGTCAGACACGACTGAGTGACTTCACTTTCACTTTTCACTTTCATGCATTGGAGAAGGAAATGGCAACCCACTCCAGTGTTCTTGCCTGGAGAATCCCAGGGACAGGGGAGCCTGGTGGGCTGCCATCTCTGGGGTCACACAGAGTCAGACACAACTGAAGCGACTTAGCAGCAGCAGCAGCAGAGGGCCTCCCTGTCCATCACCAACTCCCGGAGTTCACTCAAACTCACGTCCATCGAGTCAACTTCACTTTCACTTTTCACTTTCATGCATTGGAGAAGGAAATGGCAACCCACTCCCGTGTTCTTGCCTGGAGAATCCCAAGGACAGGGGAGCCTGGTGGGCTGCCATCTACGGAGTGCACAGAGTAAGACACCACTGAAGTGACTTAGCAGCAGCAGCAGCAGGAGGATAGCAATTCACTGTAAATGAGAAAATTCAGGGAAAGAATAATTAACTCACAGAATTTGAAAGTCATAAGGTAAGGATGATAGTCAAGATATTTAACAATCAGTACATAAAGACACAATTTAATCAGATTAATATAGTTTATAGGACAAAGGAAATGGGTACTTGTGTTGAGAACATTAGGAACCAAGATTCTCAGCTCAGGAAAAAAGAGCTACAAACATAGAATCAAAGTAAAGTTAAAATCTTGTAGTCTTAAGTTTGAATTTGGAAATTACCATGAACTTAAGATGCGTTTTCTTTAAACAAACAAAATTTTCTAACTCTGTATGCTAAAAAAACAAAAGCTGCCATGTCTCTAGGAATGAGTACTGCTAGTATCTGGATTGTGAAAATGAACCAGGATTATTTGAAAAAAAAGTCTAATTCCATGTCTAGGGCATAAAATGTACAAGAAGAGCCTGAAATATCCTGTATTAGAAATGAGAAAGCTTTGAGGCATTCCCTGGTAGGGGATATTCACTGCTGTTGCCTGGATTCAATCCCTTGTCAGGAAACTGAAAACTCACAAGCCATGCTTGGCACTGGGGGTGGGGTGAGGACTTTAAATACTATTGTAGAAACCAACCTACTATATGTGACAATTTGAGAATGAGAAAGAAGAGTGATTACAAGAACTGAAAGACATGAGATAAGTCATATACCACAATATTCAAAACAATAAGAACAACAAAATAATTTGGTCAACTTCAGAGGATGCCAGGGAATTATTTCATTATTCTGATTACTGGTAAACAAGGCACAAAAGCACTTTGTGCTTATCTTACTTTTACTGTACAAACTATACCTCACAATAAGAAATAGTTCATGGGGAAATGTTATTCTTTATAGAACAATCACAGTTAACAAATACATAAAGAATGATAGAATGAAATACTAGACATTGTAAATATTAGAATTAAAGTGAATTAATGGCTCTAGGCAAGTTCTGTCTAATATAGCCTTCTGGATGATGGAAATACTCTATATTTGCATTGTTCGATATAATAGCCTCTGAATATGATCAAGATTATAGATCTAACTACCAGTTTAGGAAATATAGGGAATAGAGGAAAATGATATACAACACCATAGTAAGAGAAGTCAGCAAAATCTAGAATGTGGAAAACTCATCAGAACAAGCAATATGATTTATTATAATAACCAAATAATTGCAAGAGAAAAGAAGTGGAAGGGCATGGAAGTTGTAAATTAAATAGCTAAAAGACAGATCAGTCAAATGCTAAGGGTAGACCTTATTTGGAACCAATTATGTCTTTAGTCTGGGTCCCCTAGAAAGCATAACCAAAATTTTTAAAAAGTTATGTGGAAACACTTTTTAAAAAAAGCTGAGAATTTTGTTTTATTCAGCAGACCCACTGAGGACTGAAGTCTCGGAGACAGCCTCTCCAGTAACTCTGAGGGACATTTTCCAAAGAAGTTAGTGAGGAGCCAGGATAAATAGGAGCTTTTGCAACATAAACCAAGTAGTCAGGATGGACAACAAGATGGCAGAGGAGTAGGTGAATGTGGAGTACTTCTTTCTCCATGCTTGCATCAGGAATATATCTTCTGAGGCAGAAGATCTCACAAAACACCATTTGAGAGCTGGCAGGAGTCCCTGACCATTGGGAAGTAGTATATAGATCACATAAAACTCACGTGCAAGGTTCTTTGGGTGCTCTGGCTATTGAGGTGTTGCTTTCACCATTAGTTTTGGGGTTTTGTCTTCTGTGCTTTGAGGCCTGTGAGGTTTTGGTGCCTCAGTATGGAGTCAGGCTTGAATCTCTGAGGTGGGAAACCTGAATCAAGGACTTTGAACCACCAGAGAACTCCCGACCCATGGAACATTAATTGATGAAAGCTCTCCTAAATGCCTCCATCTCAACACTAAGACCAAGCCCCACCTCAAGGCTAGAAAGCTCCAATGCTGGATGCCTCATGCCAAATCATTAGCAAAACAGAAACACAGTCCTGCCCATTATCAGAAAGGCTGCCCAAAGCCATACCAAGCCCATGGTCACCCCAAGACACACTATTAGACATAGCACTGCCCTTCAGAGAGACAAGATCCAGCTCCATCCACCAGAGCACAGACACAAGTCCTCTCAACCAGGAAAGCTTCACAAGGTACCAGTCTAACCCCACCCACTGGGGGCAGACTCCACAATTAGGAGGTCCTACGACCCTCCAGCCTGCAGAAAGGAGATTCCAAACACAATAAATTAAACAAATGAAAAGAAAAACATGTATTAGATGAATAAACATGGTAAAACCCATAAGACCAAATAAATGAAGAGGAAATAAGTAGTCTACCTGAAAAACAATTCAGAGTAATGATAGCAAATATGATCCAAAATCTTGGAAATAAAATGGAGGCAAAGATAAATACACTGGAGACATGGATCAAGGAGATGCAAGGAATGTTTGATGAGGACCTAGAAGAATTAAAAATATAGACAATCAGCAATGAATAACACAATAACTGAGATTAAAAACACACTAGAGGGAAGCAATAGTAGACTATCTGAGGCAGAAGAACAAATAAGTGAACTGGAAGAATGGTGGAAATAATTGAAGCAGAGGAGAATAAGGAAAAATTAAAAAGAAACGAGGACAGTCTCAGAGACCTCTGGGACAACATTAAGTGTACCAACATTAGAATTATAGGAGTTCCAGAAGAAGAAGAAGAAAGAAAAGGTATGAAAAAATATTTGAAGAGATTATAGTTAAAAACTTCCTTAGCATTGGAAAGTTAGGGAAAGCTCCCACCCAAGTCCAGGGAGCCCAGAGTCCCATATAGGATAAACCCAAGGAGAAACACGCCAAGACATTTATTAATCAAACTAAGGAAAATTAAATAAAAAAAAAAATATTAAAAGCAGCAAAGGTAAAGCAACAAATAATATACAAAGGGATCCCAATAAGGTGAATAGCTGATCTTTCAACAGAAACTCTGCAGGCCAGAAGGGAGTGGCAGGATATACTTAAAGGGATAAAAGGAAAAAAACCTACAACCAAGATTACTCTATCCAGTGAGGATCTCATTCAGATTTGAAGAAGAAATAAAAACCTTTCAGACAGGCAAAAGTTGAGAATTCAACACCACCAAACCAGTACAATAAATGCTAAAGGAACTTCAATAGACAGGAAATGCAAGAGAAAGAAAAGAACTGCAAAAGCAAACCCAAAACAATAAAATAATTGGTAATAGGATCATACATATTGATAATTACCTTGAATGTAAATGGACTAAATGCTCCAACCAAAAGACACATATTGGCTGAATGAATCCGAAAACAAGACCCCTATATAAGCTGTCTACAAGAGTCACTTCAGACCTACAGACACACACAAATGGAAAGAGAGGCTGGAAAAAGATATTCTATGCAAATGGAAATCAAAAGAAAGTGGGAGTAGCAATACTTACATCAGATAAAATAGACTTTAAAATAAAAACTGCTACAAGAGACAAGGAAGGACACTACATAATGATCAAGGGATCTATCCAAGAAGAAGATATAACAATTGTAAATATATATGCACTCATTATAGGCGCACCTCACTATATAAGGCAAGTGCTAATAACTATTAAAGGGGAAAATGTTTAATTCTGTGTTGACAACAGACAACACAGAAATACAAAGGTTCATAAGAGACTACTACAAGCAATTATATGCCAATAATATGGACAACCTGGAAGATATGGACAAATTCTTAGAAAAGTATAAACTTTCAAAAATGAATCAGAGAGGAATAGAAATATGAACAGATAAATCACAAGCACAGAAATAAAAAGTGTAATCAAAAATCTTCCAACAAACAAAAGCTCAGATCCAGATGGCTTCACAGGTGAATTTTATCAAAAGTCTAAATCAGAGCTAAATCTATCCTGGTCAACTCTTCCAGAAAATTGCAGAGGAAGAAAACTCCTAAACGCATTCTACAAGGTCACCATCACCCTGATACCAAAACCAGACAAAAAAAGAAAATTATAGGCCAATATCACTGATGAACATAGATGCAAAAATCCTCAATAAAATTCTAGCAAACAGAACTCAACAGCATATTAAAAGGATTATTCATCATGATCAACTGGCTTTATCCCAGGGATGCAAGGATTCTTCAGCATACTTAAAGCAATCAATGTGATCAGTTCAGTTCAGTTGCTCAGTCGTGTCCGACTCTTTGCGACCCCATGAATCGCAGCACGCCAGGCCTCCTGTCCATCACCAACTCCCAGAGTTCACTCAGACTCACGTCCATCGAGTCAGTGATGTTATCCAGCCATCTCATCCTCGGTCGTCCCCTTCTCCTCCTGCCCCTAATCCCTCCCAGCATCAAAGTCTTTTCCAAGGAGTCAACACTTTGCATGAGGTGGCCAGAGTATTGGAGTTTCAGCTTTAGCATCAGCCCTTCCAAAGAACACCCAGGGCTGATCTCCTTCAGAATGGACTAGTTGGATCTCCTTGCAGTCCAGGTGACGCTCAAGAGTCTTCTCCAACACCACAGTTCAAAAGCATCAATTCTTCGGCGCTCAGCCTTCTTCACAGTCCAACTCTCACATCCATACATGACCACAGGAAAAACCATAGCCTTGACTAGACAGACCTTAGTCGGCAAAGTAATATCTCTGCTTTTGAATATGCTATCTATCCTTTTCTTCCAAGGAGTAAGCGTCTTTTAATTTCATGGCTGCAGTCACCACCTGCAGTGATTTTGGAGCCCAAAATAATAAAGTCTGACACTGTTTCCACTGTTTCCCCATCTATTTCCCATGAAGTGATGGGACTGGATGCCATGATCTTTGTTTTCTGAATGTTGAGCTTTAAGCCAACTATTTCACTCTCCACTTTCACTTCCATCAAGAGGCTTTTTAGTTCCTCTTCACTTTCTGCCATAAGGGTGGTGTCATCTGCATTTCTGAGGTGATTGATATTTCTCCCGGCAATCAATGTGATACACCATATTAACAAGCTGAAAGATAAAAATCATATGATCATCCTAATAGATGCAGAGAAAGTTCTTGACAAAATTGGACACCCATTTATGATAAAAACTCTCCAGAAAGTAGGCATACAAGGAAAATACCTCAACATAATAAAGAACACATACGACAAACCCACAACAAACATTATTCTCAATGGTGAAAAACTGAAAGCATTTCCTCTAAGATCAGGAACAAGACAAGGTGCCACTCTCACCATTATTCCATATAGTTTTGGGAGTTCTAGTCACAGCAATCAGAAAAGAAAAAGAAATAAAATGAATCCAGATTGGAAAAGAAGAAGGAAAACTCTCATTGCTTGCAGATGGCATGATACTATACATAGAAAACCCTAAATAGGTCACCAGGAAATTGTTAGAGCTAATCAAGAAACATAGCAAAATTACAGAATATAAAATTAATACACAGAAATCCCTTGCATCCTTATATACTAACAATGAAAAATCAGAAAGAGAAATTAAGGAAACAATCCCATTCACCACTGCAACAAAAGAATAAAATACCTAGGAATAAACTTATGCCGGTCAAGAAGCAACAGTTAGAACTGGACATGGAACAACAGACTGGTTCAAAATAGGAAAAGGAGTACGTCAAGGCTGTCTATTGTCACCCTGCTTATTTAATTTCCATGCAGAGTACATCATGAGAAACGCTGGACTGGAAGAAACACAAGCTGAAATCAAGATTGCCGGGAGAAATATCAATCACCTAGATATGCAGATGACACCACCCTTATGGCAGAAAGTGAAGAGGAGCTAAAGAGCCTCTTGATGAAAGTGAAAGTGGAGAGTGAAATAGTTGGCTTAAAGCTCAACATTCAGAAAACAAAGATCATGGCATCCAGTCCCATCACTTCATGGGAAATAGATGGGGAAACAGTGGAAACAGTGTCAGACTTTATTATTTTGGGCTCCAAAATCACTGCAGGTGGTGACTGCAGCCATGAAATTAAAAGATGCTTACTCCTTGGAAGAAAAGTTATGACCAACCTAGATAGCATATTCAAAAGCAGAGATATTACTTTGCCGACTAAGGTCTGTCTAGTCAAGGCTATGGTTTTTCCTGTGGTCATGTATGGATGTGAGAGTTGGACTGTGAAGAAGGCTGAGCGCCAAAGAATTGATGCTTTTGAACTGTGGTGTTGGAGAAGACTCTTGAGCGTCACCTGGACTGCAAGGAGATCCAACCAGTCCATTCTGAAGGAGATCAGCCCTGGGTGTTCTTTGGAAGGGCTGATGCTAAAGCTGAAACTCCAATACTCTGGCCACCTCATGCAAAGTGTTGACTCATTGGAAAAGACTCTGATGCTGGGAGGGATTGGGGGCAGGAGGAGAAGGGGACGACCGAGGATGAGATGGCTGGATGGCATCACGGACTCGATGGACGTGAGTCTGAGTGAACTCTGGGAGTTGGTGATGGACAGGGAGGCGTGGCATGCTGCGATTCATGGGGTCGCAAAGTCGGACACGACTGAGCAACTGAACTGAACTGAACTGAAAATGACAAAAGACCTATATGCAGAGAACTATCAGACACTGATGAAAGAAATTAACGACAACACAAACAGATGTAGAGATATACATATTCTTGGATTGGAAGAATCAATATTGTCAAAATGACTATCCTACCCAAAGCAATCTACAGGTGCAATGCAATCCCTATCAAACTACCCACGGTATATTTCACAGAACTAGAAGAAAAAATTTCACAATTTGTATGGAAGCATAAAAGACCTGAACAGCCAAAACAATCTTGAGAAAGGAGAATGGAGCTGGGGGAATCACTCTGCCTGACTTTACACTATATTACAAAGCTACATTTATCAAGTATGGTTTGATAGTGGCACAAAAGCAGTAATATAGGCAAATGGAACAAGACAGAAAGCCCAGAGATAAACCCACACACCTGTGGTAACCTTATCTTTGACAAACAAGGTAAAAATACACAATAGAGAGAAGATAGACTCCTCAGTAAGTGGTGCAGGGAAAACTAGACAGCTACATGTAAAAGAATGAACACCATACACAAAAATAAACTCCAAATGGACTAAAGACCTAAATGTAAAATCAGAAACTATAAAACTCTTAGAGGTAAACATAGGCAAAATACTCTTTGACATAAATCACAGCCAAGATACTCTATGATCCACCTCCTAGAGTAATGGAAATAAAAACAAAAAATTAAAAATGGGACTTAATTAAGTTTAAAGACTTTTGCATAGTGAAGGAAATTATAAAAAAGTTGAAAAGACAACTCTCAGAATGGGAGAAAATAATACCAAACAAAACAACTGACGAAGGCTTAATCTCCAAAATATACAAGCAGGCTGTTCAGCTCAATACCAGATAAACAAACAACCCAATCAAAAAGTGGACAGAAGGCCTAAAGAGACATATCTCTAAAGAAAACATACAGATGGCTAATAAACACATGAAAAGAGGCACAGCATTCCTCATTATTAGAGAAATGCAAATCAAAACTAAAAGAGGTATCACTTCACACTGGTCATGATAGCCATCATCAAAAAATCTATAAACAATAAATGCTGGAGAGGATGTGGGAAAAAATTGCATTCCCACTGCTGGTTGGAATGAAAATTAATACAGCCATTGTGGAGAACCATAGGGTTCCCTGGGGCTCAGATGGTAAGGTGTCTGCGTAAAGTGTCTGCCTGCAATGCAGGAGACCTGGGTTCAGTCTCGGGGTTGGGAAGATCTCCTGGAGAAGGAAATGGCAACCTACTCTAGGATTTTCTGCCTGGAAAATCCCATATACAAAGCCTGGTGGGTTACAGTCCATGGGGTTGCAAAGAGTTGGACATGACTTAGCGACTTCACTTTCACTTTTTTTTCCCTAGTATGGAGAACAGTATTGAGATTTCTTAAAAAACTAAGAATAAAACTACAATATGACCCAGCTACTAGGCATATACCTTGAAGTAACCATAATTGAAAAAGATACATGTACCTCAATGCTCACTGCAGCATTATTTACAACACTAGAACATGGAAACAACTTAGATGTCCATCGACAGATAAATGGTTAAAGAAGCTGTGGTACATATACACAGTGGTAAAGCGATGGCACCCCACTCCAGTACTCTTGCCTGGAAAATCCCATGGACGGAGGAGCCTGGTGGGCTGCAGTCCATGGAGTCACTAAGAGTTGGCCACGACTGAGCGACTTCACTTTTACTTTTCACTTTCATGCATTGGAGAAGGCAGTGGCAACCCACTCCAGTGCTCTTGCCTGGAGAATCCCAGGGATGGTGGAACCTGGTGGGCTGCAGTCTATGGGGTCGCACAGAGTCAGACACAAGTGAAGCGACTTAGCAGCAGCATACTACTCATCCATAAAGAGGAATGTGTTTGACTCATTTCTCATAAGGTGGATGAACCTCGAGCCTATTATACAGAATATAGTAAGTCAGAAAGAGATAAACAAATACTGTATATTAAAGCATATATATGGAATCTAGAAAGATGGTACTGATGAACCTACTTGCAGGGCAGCGATGGAGATGCAGACGCAGCAAAAAGACTTATGGCCACGGAGGAGACAGAGAAGGTGGGATGAACTGAGAGAGTAGCACTGAAACATATACATTATCATATGTAAAATTAGATAGCCAATGGAAATTTGCTGTATGACAGAGGGAGATCAAATCTGGTGTTCTGTGACAAAGGTGGGAGGGAGGTTTAAGAGGGAGGTACATATGTATACCTATGGGTGATTCATGTTGATATATGACAGAAACCAATACAATACTGTAAAGCATTATCCTCTAATTAAAAATAAATAAATAAAAAATAAACCAGGTAGTCAGCATCAAAAGATTACTCTGAATTAAAAAAATTGTGGCGGATTCATGTTGTTGTATGGCAAAACTAATACAATATTGTAAATTAATTAACCTCCAATTAAAATCAATAAATTTATATTAAAAAAAGGCAATCAGGTATTTCAAGTTAATGAATTTAGCACTTCTTTCTGTACGGGATGACGCAAGAGTCTGGGCTCGCTGAAATCATTCCTTTGATATGCACCTTAACTCTCTGGGCCAGAATCTCAGTTTTTTTCCATACTGAATCCCTGAAAGGTGCACATTTGGAGTTGCTTTACTGGCTGATGGCTTGACGGATGCAACATTTTTTGTTTACTGATATGGCAGGTGACTTTCTTTGCCCACACTGGAAGGAAGCAGCTCTTCGTCTAAGTCATGCATCTCTTTGGCTGGATCTTCCTTCTGCTTCAGTTTTTTTTTTTTTTTAAGTTTTATTGGGAATACAGTGGATTTTTAATGGCTTGTTAGTTTCTGTTGTATAGCATAGTGAGCCAGTTATATATAAACATACATCTAGTCTTTTTTAGATTCTTTTCCCATATAGGTCATTACAGAGTACTGAGTAGAGTTTCCTGTGCTATAAGGTAGTTCCTTATTAGTTATCTATTTTATATATAGTATTATGTATGTGTCAATTCCAATCTCCCAGTTTATCCTTTCCATTTCCTATTCTCCTCTGGTAACGATAGTTTAGAAGCTAAAGGCAAAGGACAAAAGGAAAGATATACCCATCTGAATGCAGAGTTCCAAAGAATAGCAAGAAGAGATAAGAAAGCTTTCCTCAATGATCAATGCAAAGAAATAGAGGAAAACAATAGAATGGGAAAGACTAGAGATCTCTTCAAGAAAATTAGAGATACCAAGGGAACATTTCATGCAAAGATGGGCTCAATAAAGGACAGAAATGTTATGTCTGTCCTTTGGTATGGTATGGACCTAACAGAAGCAGAAGATTTAAGAAGAGGTGGCAAGAATACACAAAAGAACTATACAAAAAAGATCTTCATGACCCAGATAACCACGATGGTGTGATCACTTACCTAGAGCCAGACATCCTGGAATGTGAAGTTAAATGGGCTTTAGGAAGCATCACTATGAACAAAGCTAGTGGAGGTGATGGAATTCCAGTTGACCTATTTCAAATCCTAAAGGATGATGCTATGAAAGTGCTGCAATCTATATGCCAACAAATTTGGAAAACTCAGCAGTGGGCATCAGTTCAGTTCAGTTCAGTCACTCAGTCGTGTTTGACTCTTTGTGACCCCATGAATCACAGCACGCCAGGCCTCCCTGTCCATCACCAACTCCCAGAGTTCACTCAGACTCACGTCCATGGAGTCAGTGATGCCATCCAGCCATCTCATCCTCGATTGTCCCCTTCTCCTCCTGCCCCCAATCCCTCCCAGCATCAGAGTCTTTTCCAATGAGTCAACTCTTTGCATGAGGTGGCCAAAGTACTGGAGCTTCAGCTTTAGCATCATTCCTTCCAAAGAAATCCCAGGGTTGATCTCCTTCAGAATGGACTGGTTGGATCTCCTTACAGCCCAAGGGACTCTCAAGAGTTTTCTCCAACACCACAGTTCAAAAGCATCAATTCTTCGGCGCTCAGCTTTCTTCACAGTCCAATTCTCAAATCCATACATGACCACTGGAAAAACCATAGCCTTGACTAGATGGACCTTAGTCAGCAAAGTAATGTCTCTGCTTTTCAATATTCTATCCAGGTTGGTCATAACTTTTAGGACTGGAAAAAGTCAGTTTTCATTCCAATCTCAAAGAAAGGCAATGACAAAGAATGTTCAAACTACTGAATAATTGCACTCATCTCACATGCTAGCAAAGTGATGCTCAAAATTCTCCAAGCCAGGCTTCAACAGTACATGAACCATGAACTTCCAGATTTTCAAGCTGAATTTAGAAAAGGCAGAGGAACCAGAGATCAAATTGCCAACATCCATTGGATCACCAAAAAAGCAGAGAGTTGCAGAAAAACATCTACTTCTGTTTTATTGACTATGTCAAAGCCTTTGACTGTGTGGATCACAACAAAGTGTGGACAATTCTGAAAGAGATGGGAATACCAGACCACCTGATCTGCCTCTTGAGAAATCTGTATGCAGGTCAAGAAGCAATAGTTAGAACCGGATATGGAACAACGGACTGGTGTCAAATTGGAAAAAGAGTACATCAAGGCTGTATATTGTCACCCAGCTTATTTAACTTGTATGCAGAGTACATCATGTGAAATGCCAGGCTGGGTGAAGCACAAGCTGGAATCAAGATTGCCAGGAGAAATATCAATATCCTCAGATATACAGATGATAACACCCTTATGGCAGAAAGCAAAGAGGAACTAAAGAGCCTGTTGATGAAAGTAAAAGAGGAGAGTGAAAAAGTTGGCTTAAAGCTCAACATTCAGAAAACTAAGATCATGGCATCTGTCACATCACTTCATGCAAATAGATGGGGAAACAATGGAAACAGTGATAGACTTTATTTTTTTGGGCTCCAAAGTTACTGCAGATGGTGATTCCAGCCATGAAATTAAAAGACACTTATCCCTTGGAAGGAAAGTTATGACCAACCTAGACAGCATGTTAAAAAGAAGAGACATTATTTTGCTGCCAATGTCTGTCTAGTCAAAGCTATATTTTTTCCAATAGTCATGTATGGATGTGAGAGTTGGACCATAAAGAAGGCTGAGTGCTGAAGAATTGATGCTTTTGAACTGTGTTGTTGGAGAAGACTCTTGAGAGTCTTGGACTCCTTGGACTGCAAGGAGATCAAACCAGTCTATCCTAAAGGAAATCAATCCTGAATATTTATTGGAAGGACTGATGCTAATGATGAAACTCCAACAGTTTGGCCACCTGATGTGAAGAACTGACTCATTGGAAAAGACCCTGATGCTGGGAAAGATTGAAGGTGGGAGGAGAAGGGGATGATAGAGGATGAGATGGTTAGATGGCATTACCGACTCGATGAACATGAGTTTGAGAAGTTCTGGGAGATGGTGAAGGACAGGGAAGCCTGGCATGCTGCAGTCCATGGGGTCACAAAGAGTCAGACACGACTGAACAACTGAACTGAACCACAGGTTTTTTTATACATCTGTGACTCTATCTCTGTTTTATAAATAAGTTGATTTGTAACAGTTATTTAGATTCCACATAAGCAATATCATATATTTGTCTTTCTCTGTCTCACTCCATTCAGTACGACAATCTCTAGGCTCATCCATGTTGCTGCAAATGGCATTATTTCATTCTTTTTTAAGGTTGAGTAATATTCCATTGTGTATATGTACCACATTTTCTTTATTCTTCTGTCTGTACAAACACACTTCGTTGAGCAGTGTGATCTCAGTGATCTGGAGTGAAAGGTGATAAGTGAAACAGGAAAATCCAACACAAGAGAGCATGATTAAGTTGGCAACCACTAAAGGGTAATTTCTTAATCCTATGCATCTTTTTGAGAGGCACATATACTGTGTCTTAGGACTGCAGCTTTGGGGATAAAAGGTGGAAAAAAAAGTTCATTGGTTTTCATTCTCCATTGGTCAAAGTTTACCTCAAAGAGTATTAAGTCCGTGGTATTCTGGTTTGTGCATGGCTAGGTGCCAAGCAGATTTCCACAGTAGCCCATACTGCAGCATCAAAGAGAAGCCAGGAGCAGGTTCTAGGCTGTACCTCTTTGAAGCTGGTTATTGCCTGTGAAGAACTGATCCAGGCAACAACTGCTAAATTAAGAGACAAGTTTGCCCTAGAGGATCTGGAGTTACACACAAAGTATCTGATACAAACTGTGAAAAGGGAGAGGGGCAGGAGAGAAGGTGGAAATAAATCAGGAAAGTTTGAATGCTAACTGGCTCATCAGTTCAGTTCAGTTCAGTCGCTCAGTCATGTCCAACTCTTTGCGACCCTATGAACTGCAGCATGCCAGGCTTCCCTGTCCATCGCCAACTCCTGGAGTCCACCCAAACCCATGTCCATCGAGTTGGTGATGCCATCCAACCATCTCTCCTCTGTTGTCCCCTTCTCCTCCTGCCCTCAATCTTCCCCATCATCAGGGTCTTTTCCAATGAGTCAGCTCTTTGCATCAGGTGGCCAAAGTACTGGAGTTTCAGCTTCAACATCAGACCTTCCGAAGAACACCCAGGACTGATCTCCTTTAGGATGGACTGGTTGGATCTCCTTGCAGTCCAAGGGACTCTCAAGAGTCTTCTCCAACAACACAGTTCAAAAGCATCAATTCTTCGGTGCTCAGCTTTCTTTATAGTCCAACTCTCACATCCATACATGACCAGTGGATAAACCATAGCCTTGACTCGACGGACCTTTGTTGGCAAAGTAACGTCTCTTCTTTTTAATATGTTGTCTAGGTTGGTCATAACTTTCCTTCTAAGGAGTAAGCGTCTATTGTGTGATAGTAAAAAATTGAAAGAAGATTGACCATGAGTTATATGCTGGTTTAAAAAATGCCCACTAACTTTTTCATATTCCTCTTTTCAAAAGGTAGAACTTTTGATGAACCTATTTGCAGGGCAGAAATAGAGATGCAGACAGACGTAGAGGATGGTCTTGTGGAGAGGGTAGGATGAACCGAAAGTAGCACTGATATATACCACCACCATGTGCAAAATAGATAGCTAATGGGAAGCTGTGATGTAAGACAGGGAGCTCAGTCTGCTGCTCTGTGATGACCTAAGGGGTCAGATGGAGGTGGGTAGGAAAGAGGCTCAAGAAGGAGGATATATGTATATATATCAGCTGATTAGCGATGTTGTATAGCAGAAACCAAGACAACATTGTAAAGCACTTATCCTCCAATTAAAATTGGGCTTCCCTGGTGGCTCAAATGGTAAAAAGTTTGTCTGCAGTACAGGAGACCTGGGTTCAATCCCTGGGTCAGGAAGATCTCCAGAGAAGGAAATGGCAACCCATTCCGGTATTCTTGTCTGGAGAAACCCATGGACAGAGGAGACTGGCAGTCTACAGTCTATGGGGTTGCAAAGAGTGGGACACGACTGAGCAACTTCACTTTCTTTTTTTTTTCCCAATTAAAACAAAAGGTAGAACCTAATCCCCTCCCTCCACCCCCTCTTTGGATGTCTGTGGGATTTATTGACTCATTTCTAAGGAATATAATGTCATAGAAGTGATCTTTTGTGTCTTCCAAGACTACATCATAAAAGTATTGCAACTTCTACCTTGCTGTTTCTCAGACTGTTTTCTGGGGAAAGCCAGCCACCATGCCATTAGGACACACTAACAGCTCGATGAAGAGGCCCAGGGCAAAAGAAACTTGGTGCTTCCTACTAACACCTTACCAGCCATAGCTATGAGCCACCTTAAAATAGATCCTTTAGCCACAGTTGAAGTTTCAGATGACTGCAGCCCTGGCCAATAATTGTAGTCTCATGACAGAGCCTGAGCCAGAACCACCCAGTTAAGTCACTCCTGAAACCCTGACCCACAGAAATTGTGTGAGAAAAGGAATGTTTATTATTGTTTCAATTTTCTAGATTGCTGAGTAATTTGCTGCACAGCAATGATCAACTAGCACAAGTTAATAATTGTTGAGACTGGGTGTTGAGTTTGTTGTACTATTCTATTTTTGTGTACGTTTGTTATTTCTGTGATACTTCATATTAACATGACAAAAGTTAAATATTGAATCTCTATATTGCATCATCAAATAATTACTTTCCAAGTGTGTTAAAGATTATTTGTAAAAAGCAAAAATGCCTGGTAAATTATCATCTTTGTCACTTCAAGATAGGAAAGGATTTCTTAAACAAGGCTTAAAAAGCAAAGACTATAAAGATTGATAAATTAATCTACACTAAAAACAGGGACTATTTATTGAGTGATAGTGGAAACAGTATCAGACTTTATTTTTCTGGGCTCCAAAATCACTGCAGATGGTGACTGCAGCCATGAAATTAAAAGACGCTTATTCCTTGGAAGAAAAGTTATGAGCAACCTAGATAGCATATTAAAAGCACAGATATTACTTTGCCGACTAAGGTCCGTCTAGTCAAGGCTATGGTTTTTCCAGTAGTATGTATGGATGTGAGAGTTAGACTGTAAAGAAAGATGAGCGCCAAAGAATTGATGCTTTTGAACTGTGGTGTTGGAGAAGACTCTTGAGAGTCCCTTGGACTGCAGGGAGATCCAACCAGTCCATTCTAAAGGAGATCGGCCCTGGGATTTCTTTGGAAGGAATGATGTTGAAGCTGAAGCTCCAGTACTTTGGCCACCTCATGTGAAGAGTTGACTCATTGGAAAAGACCCTGATGCTGGGTGGGATTGGGGGCAGGAGGAGAAGGGGACGACCGAGGATGAGATGGCTGGATGGTGTCACTGACTCGATGGAGTGAGTCTGAGTGAACTCTGGGTGCTGGTGATGGACAGGGAGGCCTGGCGTGCTGTGATTCATGGGGTTGCAAAGAGTCGGACACGACTGAGAGACTGAACTGAACTGAACCATTAAGAAAGTGAAAAGTTGACCAAAAATCTGGAAAATGATATTTGTCAGATGTACAATGAAGAAAAAATTAGACTCTTAATATATAAATCAGTAATAAATAGAAAAACTAATAGAAAAGTGGGCAAAGGATATGAAGATACAATTTACAGAAGGAGAGACCTAAGTGACCAATTCAAAGATAAAAGACTGATCAACCAGTATCTACAACTCTGTTTTGCTCACCACAATAATTAACACCCCTCCTTATGATTATACAGTGGAAGTGAGAAATAGATTTAAGGGTCTAGATCTGATAAATAGAGTGCCTGAAGAACTATGGAATGAGCTCTGTGACACTGTACAGGAGACAGAGATCAAGACCATCCCATGGCAAAGAAATGCAAAAAAGCAAAATGGCTGTCTGGGGAGGCCTTACAAATAGATGTGAAAAGAAGAGAGGGGAAAAGCAAAGGAGAAAAGGAAAGATATAAGCATCTGAATGCAGAGCTCCAAAGACTAGCAAGAGGAGATAAGAAAGCCTTCTTCAGCAATCAATGCAAAGAAATAGAGGAAAACAACAGAATGGGAAAGACTAGAGATCTCTTCAAGAAAATTGAGGTACCAAGGGAATATTTCATGCAAAGATGGGCTCGATAAAGGACAGAAATGGTCTGGACCTAACAGAAGCAGAAGATATTAAGAAGAGGTGGCAAGAATACATGGAAGAACTGTACAAAAAAGATCTTCACGACCCAGATAATCATGATGGTGTGATGACTAATCTAGAGCCAGACATCTTGGAATGTGAAGTCAAGTGGGCCTTAGAAAGCATCACTATGAACAAAGCTAGTGGAGGTGATGGAATTCCAGTTGAGCTGTTTCAAATCCTGAAAGATGATGCTGTGAAAGTGCTGCACTCAATTTGCCAGCAAATCTGGAAAACTCAGCAGTGGCCACAGGACTGGAAAAGGTCAGTTTTCATCCCAATTCCAAAGAAAGGCAATGCCAAAGAATGCTCCAACTACCGAAAAAAAAAAAACTAAT
The DNA here is from genome assembly GCA_006408695.1 of Aepyceros melampus. Classification (NCBI taxonomy): domain Eukaryota; kingdom Metazoa; phylum Chordata; class Mammalia; order Artiodactyla; family Bovidae; genus Aepyceros; species Aepyceros melampus. Next base: position 258,906 of record SJXQ01003396.1, read on the forward strand.
GAAAAAGACACAAATAAAAGGAAAAAATATTTTAAAAGCTAAATCATGTGATACATGCAATAAGTAATCATCTGATCATTTTCAGATCTACTTCATGCAATCTCCTAGAAGGGCTATTACAATCTTTTGTTTTTATCTTTATATTTTATATGAAAGACGATAACCACACATTTTATCATTTCCCCAAAGCCAAAATATATTTATGGGAAATTGCCTTTTAAATTCACATATATGCTGGTCATTAAGGAGTAAATTTAATCTTGAATTAATTTCCTCTGTGGTGGAGCACTACACTTCTTCCTTGCCGTTGAAAGTCAGCCTGTGGATTCTATTGCCATAAAAGACCTCATCTAAAAAGACAGTCTCCAAGCAAACTCCATCTCAGACGTGCAGCAGTCATGTGAGCCTGCTCTTACTTTTCTGGTTGCACACTTGACTCTTGAGATAGTCAGAGTCTCTCCTAATGCACAAAATTTTAATTTCTTTTACACTTTTGAAAATTTGCCTCACTTGTCTCCTGACTAACTTCTTTTTGTTCCTCTGGATCTGAATGTTGAGATATTTTACATATTTGTTTATTTACTTATTTGTTTGTAGGTCTAATATTTCCTTGGTTTCTTCCTATCCTCCTTTGTAGTCTCATGTTCACATCCTGCTACCCATTTATTGAAGGGGCTATATTTTTTTTTTTTCCCGTTATTACTCTCTACCTCTATTCACTTGCTTTCTTGAAGAATTTTCATCTATTTTTTTACTCAGCTCTTTCTAGAATAGGGAATCTTAATTTGTGATCTAATGACTCTTCATGTGTGAAAAGAATTCTAGAAGTTGGTAAACAGATAAAATGCATGTAAAATTTTTCATGTTCCTGGGGAGAGTTTTACAGCACTTATCAATTGTTTTAAAGGGTTAACAAAGGGCTCCAAAAATTTGACTATTACTATTTATACTTCCAATGCACACACCCATCTTATTACATGTTCAAATAAACACTGCATCTTCTACTGCTTCTTTCTATTTCTTCTTCTCTATTGTTAAGTAGTGTATTGAGCTTATTTCTTTTTTCAAAACTAATTTATTTATTTGTAAATGAAATAAAGATGAAAATCTTTAATGATTAAAAAATATCATTGCAAAAGAAGGTAGAAAAATCATAAACCATTAGGCACCTAACAACAAAGAAACAAAGATACATAAAGCAAAAATCACAATAAATATAAGGGGAATTATATAATCATATTGAGACACATTAATATTTCTCTGAGAATATTTTATCAAGTGCAGGAAAAATAAGATTAGGAGCATCTTTATTGATGTCATTAATAATTTAAATAGAATAGATTTATACTTATATTAATCTTATATCTTTCACAAATGTATTTAAAATTTTGTATCTCATACATTGTAATAGATTTCCATAGAATAGCAAAAAGATAATCATTACTAAATTTCAGAAAATAGAACTCTTTTTATTGTGTGTGATTCAGTTGTACATATATTATTTTTGAAATTATTTTCCATTATAGGTTATGACAAGATATTGATTATAGTTCCCTGTGCTATACAGCAAACTTTTGTTGCTTGTTGCATATCTTTTTTTTTTTAATTTAGCAATCTCTTCATACTAAGTCAAACAAGTCAAATCAAAAAGTCATAAATTTTTTAGTTAGGCAAAGATTCATAAATTTTCCAAAAAATATGTATCATACATAATTTATATACATATATATAATATATATACAAAAGTGTTTCTACTATGCTTAATAAAGGCTTGGGAAAGAACATCAAAAATTAAAAAAGAGATGGAGAAACTGAAAAAACATACACTAAGTGACATGGGAGCATTGAATATGAGATAGAAAAATTGAAACAAGCTAGATAAAAGATCTTTATATAGCCCAGTATTTTAAAATATGGAAACACATTAGAAACATATCTAGAGCTCTGATTAAAAAAATGAATAACTGGGCATTTGTATTTTCTGGAAAATTCAAAGATAATCTTATATGCATCTGGATTTTAAAAAATATTACAGATTTTTTTTATTTAATAGTATCTTTGGTGATAGAGAGTAATAGTTACATAATCACAATAGTAAAAATATTTATAAGCTTTCACAATCAGTCACCAAACAAAAAATAAAAGATAATTACAGTTGCAAGCAATAATGGAAGCATTATTAATCTAACAGTATAGAATAACAATATAGAATAATTACATGCAATTTGAGGGGTCAAGCAGAGTGATGTGTTAAATGGAAGTGCATACATGCACATGTTTTAATTCATCCAACCATTCTATGTCTTTTGGTTGGTGCATTTAATCCATTTGTATATAAGGTAATTATCAATATGTATGATCCTACTACCATTTTCTTAATTATTTTAGGTCTATTTTCTATCTAAGTATTTCCCTTCTCTTGTTTCCTACCTAGAAAAGTTCCTTTAGCATTTGTTGTAAATCTGGTTTGGTGGTGCTGAATTCTTTTAACTTTTGCTTTTCTGGAAAGCTTTTGTTTCTACATCAAATCTGAAGGAGGATCTTGCTGGGTAGATTATTCATGGTTGTGGTTTCTTCCCTTTCATCACTTTAAATATATTATGTTATCCCATTATGGCTTGTAACATTTCTGTTGAAAAATCAGCTAATTGTCTGATGGGAGTTCCTTGTATGTTGTCATTTTTCACTTTTTCTTTTAATATTTTCTGTCTTTAATTTTTTCAGTTTGATTACTATGTATTTAGGTGTGTTCCTCCTTGGGTTTATCCCTCTTGGGATAACTATTGTAAACTATTGATTGACTATTTCCTTTTCCATGCTAGGGAATTTTTTCAGCTATTGTCACTTCAAATATTTTCTCAAGTCCTTTCTCTCTCTTTTTTCTTTCTGGGATCCCTATAATGTGAATGTTATTACATTTAATGCTGTCCCAGAGGTCTCTTAGGCTACCTTCATTTCTTTTCTTTTTTTCCCCCCTGTATTCTGCTCTGCAGCAGTGATTTCCACCATTCTGTCCTCCAGGTCATTTATCTGTTCTTCTGCCTCAGTTATCCGCTATGGATTCCTTCTATTGAATTATTCATCTCTGTTTGTTTGTTCTCTAGTTCTGTTGGTCTTTAGTAAACATTTCTTGCATCTTCTCAATTTTTGCCTTCATTGTTTTCCCAAGATCCTGAATCATTTTCACTATCTTTATTCTGAATTCTTTTCCTGCAAGGTTACCTATCTCCACTTCATTTAGTTGTTTTTCTGGGGTTTTATCTTGTCCTTACATCTGGGACATAAATCTCTGCTTTTTCATGCTGATTAACTTTCTGCACAGTGGCTTTTGTCTCATTCTCTGTGGGACCGTGGTTCTTGGTTTTTCTGCCTGCCCTTTGAGGGACGCTAAGAGGCTTGTGTAAACTTTCTGAAGGGAATGATTGGTGGTCTTGCTCTGATGTGCAGGGCCTTGCTCAGTAAAGCTTCCATTCAATTATCTGGATTGTGGGATTGTGCTACCCGGTGACCCAATCCTAGGGTCTACGTGCTCTATGGTAGGGTTAATGGTGACCTGAAAGAGGTTTAACACCAAGGGTTAATGATCTCTAGGACCACAGCTGCCAGCGCCCCTGTCCCTGTGGGGAGCCTCTGCCAACCCACTCCTCCACAGGAAACCCTTCAACACTAGTAGAGTGTTTTGGCTCAGTCTCCTGTGGAGTCACTTCTCCTTTCCTCTGAGTTCTGGTGCACACAAGGTTTTGTTTTTGCCCTCCAAGACTGGAGCCTCTGTTTTCCCCAGCACTGTGGAAGTCTTGTAATCAAATCCCACTGGCTTTCAATGTCAGATTCCCTGGGGATTCCCAGTCCCTTTGTTGGATCCCCAGGCTGGGAATCCTGATGTGGGGTTCCAAAACTTAACAAGAGTGGGAGAAGTTCTTTGGTATTATTTTTCTCCAGGTTGTGGGTCACCCACCTGGCAGGAATAGGATTTGATTTTTATCATGACTGTACCTCTCCTGCAATCTTCCTGTGGCTTCTTCTTTGTCTTTGGACATGGGAGAATTTTTTTTTTTTTTTTGGTTCCAGCATTTCCTGTTGGTTGTTCAAGAACTAGTTATAATTTTAGTGCTCTTGTAGGAAGAAATGAGTGAATGTGTTTCTACTCCTGAACCAGAAGCCCTGAGCTTATTTCTTAACTCCTGTTTTGCATTGACTGCATTAGAGGAGCTACCTAATTTTACTACTTTGCCTATACGTGAAAAAGGAATACTTCAACATTTCTACCCCAGTCCCAAATATTTAAATTAAAATAAATTAAAATCAAATAGATTATCTCCCCTCTAATACTGAATGCCTCATATCTGTAGGTGGCACTATAATTCTTTTGATCTACTAGGTGCAAAGCTTTGAAAATATCTCTCTCTTGTTCTCTTTCTCCATTCCCAGGTGGAATTGACCTCCTCCACTATTACATCACACAATATAAACCTTTTACTATCACCCTCTATTTCTCTGAAGCTAAAATTATTAATGTAGGGTTTTTTTTGTACATTTTCTTATTTTACAATTCATCACTAAACATTACCATCAGAAGAAAGCTTCTTAATGTGTTATACTTTGATTTCAATTTACAGAAAAATTCTGGTAGAAGCTAATTGTCCTGATGCCAAATCTCACAATTCTACACTTATCTTTAAGAAGCTTCATTATTTACTTCTCATTACTGTTTCCAGACTTACATCTCCAGTGTTAAGTAAGCCAAATGTCTTTCCAAAAGAAACTGTTGTACAAGTATGCCATGTACAATGTGCTGTGCTTAGTCACTCAGTCGTGTCTAACTGTTTGTGACCCCATTGACTGTATCCCGCCAGGCTCCTCTATCCATGGACATTCTCCAAGTAAGAATACTAGAGTGGGTTGACATGCCCTCCTCCAGGGAATCTTCCCAACCTAGGGATCAAAACCAGGTCTCCTGCAGTGTAGGTGGATTCTTTGCCATCTGAGCTATAAAGGAAGCCCACCATGTACCATGTTCCTGCATTAGTGTTGCACCTAAAAGTGCCACTCATTTTTGATGAATTATATGAATCACTTTCAAAAATCATATTAAATTCTATATTATCCAAGACATCTTTCCTAATTTCTCTACATTTTCATGGTGTTCATTCCTGAAAATCATGTTAAAAATACAACCAATTGGACTTTTCTCCTTTTTTTTTTTTTGCAAAGAATTTAGCATATTTGAGTCATCTTGCCACTTTGTGAACATTCCCAACTAGCATTGAGGTACTTTGTGGCAAAGATTGTGCTTTAATCATATGTTTTCTATCCCAGAGATTTCTTAGCTATGCAGGCTACATAGTCAGAGATTTTAGTATAAATAATGAATTCCATATAAACTTTCCAATTTTAAAAGTGGGTTTACAATAAAGCTGCAAGATAAAATAGTGAATATCCAGTTAAATGGAATTTTATAAGCATATAATAATTTGCTTATGAAATAATTATGACAATTGATTAATAATTTTGGTACTTGTATATCCTATGCAATATTTGGGATATACTTACACTAAAAAGCATCTGTTGTTTATCTGAACTCAATTTTATTTGTTTTCTGTATTCCTATTTATTGAATCTGGCAGCTTTAGTTTTCTTTTAAGGGAAAGCAATTATACAAAATTTAAAACTAAAGACTAATGAAGTGAAAGTTAAACAATAGCTTTAGTGTTTTTTTTTCTATTTCTAATCCAATAGAATATATTGTGAAAAATAATTTAGAAATATAAATTTTGAATTTTGTGGCTGACGATTCAAAACCAACTGTCTTTTTCTCATTGCAAAGAACCACAATTCCTCAAATGAGTTGGTGGCTGCTATCTTCTCCTAATCAGATTTATTTGGTTTTTCAACCTTTAACATATTACAAAATTTGATATATACCAGGTAGTCTTTTAGCTGTTGGTGACAAAGCAGCAAATAAGACCAATGAAATATCTACTTTAAAGTGACAAATATGATCATAGAAAAAGAATTCAATTTCAGACAGCAATAGATGTTATGAAGAACACAAAGGGAGACTCTGTGGAGGCAGTCACAGTGAGTTAAGTAGAAGTTTGAATGACAGGAATGAGTTACCAGGGAAATGAGTAAAAGAGGACCATTCCAGGCAAAGGGAACAGTTGAAGCAAAACTCAAATGGAAGAACAAACGACATATCTGGGAAATAAAATAATTTTGTTACCTGACTTATAGGGCTGGGAAAGGTGAATGGTTACAGGTAAGGAGAGAGAGGTGGGTAGAGGATAGGTCTTACACAGTTCCATTGGCCATATTAAGGTTATTGGATTCAATATTCCCTATCTTAAAGTTCTACCAAAAAAAAAAAAAAAAAAGTTGTTTCGAGTGACATGTGGACCATTAATTGTTGAGGGTTAGAGACAAGAACAAAAATTGAGCAGCCAGTCAGGTAGGTCTTCTGCTAGCACAAGAAGAAATATGGGTCCTCCTTACTAAGATATCAGAGCTGGAGATAGTGACTCACAGATGAGATCAGTATTCATTTTCAGGTCAGAGCTAAAAAATTGTGTCAACAGAATGCTGAAGGCAAGAGAGGAATATAGCATAACTTTTGAGTTTTGATCTGAATATCTGAATGAGTGCAAAACTAGAGGAAGAAGCATGATTAGCAGGACTGAAATGATTCAGAAATTTAGGCTTGGGGTGGAATGCTTATTCATGGCTAGACTTCTAGATAAAGTCTTATTATGGTAAAACAAAAAGCCCTTGCTAAGGATTATAAACCCTTTCTGATCTGTTTCAGAGAGTATATAATGACTGATAACCTCTCCCAAGCACAAGTGTTGTCCAGTCTCTCAGTAGTTTCCAACTTTGAAACCCCATGGACTGCAGCACACCAGGCTTCCCTGTACTTCACCATCTCTTGGAGTTTGCTCAAATGCATGTCCATTGAGTTGGTGAAGCCATCCAATCATCCTCTGTTGTCTCCTGCTCCTCCTGTCTTCATCTTTCCCAGTATCAGGGTCTTTTTCAATGAGTTGGTCCTTCTCAAATATTGGAGCTTCAGCTTCAGCATCAGTCCTTCCAGTGAATATTCAGTATTGATATCTTTTAGGATTAACTGGTTTAGTCTCCTTGAGTCCAAGGGACTCTCAAGAGTCTTCCCCAACACAACAGTTCAAAAGCATCAAGTCTCTGGTGCTCAGACTTTCCTGTGGTCCAGCTCTCACATCCTACATGACTACTGGAGAAACAATAGCTTTGACTAGATGGGCCTTTGTTAGCAAAGTGAGGTGTCTGCTTTTAATACACTGTCTAGGTTGGTCATAGCTTTCCTTCCAAGGGGCAAGCATCTTTTGATTTCATGGCTGCAGTCACTATCTGCAGTGATTCTGGAGCCCAAGAAAATAAAGTCTCTCACTACTTCCATTGTTTCCCCATCTATTTGTCATGAAGTGATTGGACTAGATGCCAAAATCTTAGTTTTTTGAATGTTGAGTTTTTAGTCAGCTTTTTCACTTTCTTCTTTCACTTTCATTAATAGGCTCTTTAGTTCCTTTTCATTTTCCACAATTAGGGTGGTGTCATCTGCATATCTGAAAGTATTGCCATTTCTCCTGCCAATCGTGATTCCAGCTGTGCTTCAAACAGCCTGGCATTTCACATGATGTACTCTGCATAGAATTTAAATAAGCAGTGTGACAATAGCATGTACAAATAGAAAACTGCATGTCTATTATGGGGGAATAAATGTTTTAGGAACATTAATTTCAATTTAACATACATGCCAATATTTAAATTTCTCAAAGTTAAAGGCCAGGCTTATTATTAATCTTTACTGTACATATCTTATAACTGTTATGACACCTGCCTAGTAGATGCTAATTAATAACTTTCCATTTTAATTGTCCCCTTTTTATGTATATTTGTAGTACATTAACTGAGATCACATTATTTTCTCAAAGAAACTTCTATTGTTTTTTAATCCATAGTCTTCCTCTCTAAACTCTGACTTTGAGACCAAAAATATTAGTTAAAATTAATTTTTATATTTAAATATTTTTCTCAGTACATTATTTAAAACATAAAACCGTTAGGCAGTTATTATAGGAAATGAGTCCAAAATGGCGGTGACTAAAAGACAAGGAAGGGAAAAGCCTGAAAAATAGAACAAAGGAAGGTCTGAGGACTGGAGTGAGGACTTCAAGTAGAACACACAGCACTCCTGGCTAGCCCAGTTTGCATAGGGCAGGCCCAGGGGGAGGGAAAAATATATAAAAAGAGGAGCCAAATGACTCTCTCTCTCCCATGTGCTGGGGCATTCTTCTCTACGCGTATTTGGGTCAACATGCCCTCATGCTTTGAGGATGGATTTTCCTGCTATTATCTACATAGAATAGAGTTGTAACACAGAGCTGTAATGCTGATTTGTCTAAGAGCTATAACACAGTCCATTTGAGACTTGAGAGCTATAACACGGTCTGTCCAAGACCCAAGACCTGTGACATGTTGAGGGCTTTAATGTCCGTCACTCCATATCTTTGTTGTGGACAAGACAGAGCTGTGAAGCATTCACTTGCCTGACAAAACATACTCATAAGCACATGTTAAATGAAAGAAATTCATATCTTGGGGATAGAAATTAAATTCAAAAATAATTGTAAAGCCACTTTATTTGGAATCAAGTGTATAATGACTAAGGCCAGAATTGGGGCGGGGGGGGAGTCAGCTTTTGAGACTGTATCACCTACAAGCATCAACATGTTAAACAGCAGGTACACTAAATTTTGAACATTAATCAGGTTAGCTCTCAGAGCACTTTAGCTCTCAAAATCTGAGGCTGCTTTTTGGACCTTCAGTCATCTCTCTATGTACACCTTATAGTTCACATGAGTTTTCCATCTTTTCTGATTAACAGATCCAGGAAATTCTGCCAGCCAAGTCAATATCTCACTAGTGGAAAAAATAGATTGTAAATAACAGGAGCTATTTTCTATGATTGGTGAAATCTCATGGCAAAGCAAGCATGCTTTTCTCCATGGCTAGGAAATTCAAGTTTTATCTTAGATATCTCATTCTCAACATTTCAAGGTTTATATGAGAATAAATGTATGATTTCATAGCTGTTTAAGCAATTATATTTTAAGTTTCATGAGTAAAACTTAAACCAATCTGCATGAGATAGGTCAGAATGTGTGCTGTTCCTAAGCTCCCAGGCCCTGTGAGGAAGAGGAATTTCTTCACTGAGCCAGACAGTTAGCAGTGATCACTGGAGGCTTATAGTGAGGAAGGAGAGTTTATTGAAAAGAAACAACAGACTTCTGACATAGACATCAGAAGGGGATAAAAGAGAATAACCCCAAAGTAAACTTGAGCAAAATATTATATCCTTTTCAGTTAGCTGCTGAGAATAAATAAAAAGAATATCTCAAGTCTGTAAAAGTTTTACCAGACCCTTTCACAAGGCATGCATCCTGAAATAATATCTGGACAAGATTAATCAGAAGGAATGAGTTCTTATTAAGAAGGAAAACATGCCTTTGAGCAAGATATATTGTTTCTGTATAATCATTAACACAGTAACTGCTTGACTACTAAGACAAAGAATGCATATCTCCTCCCTAATGGACCTTGGACTACTTATCAACATACCTGAGGTTAACTATATCAAAACGAACCAGAACAATTACAAACATTTGATCCTTCTACCTATGTTGTTGTCCAGTCACTAAATCCGACTGCAGTCTCCTCCGACTCCCTGTGACCCCATTTACTGCAGCAAACCAGGTTTCCCTATCCTTCACTAACTCCTGGAGTTTGCTCAGATTCATGTTGATTGAGTCAGTGATGCCATCCATACATCTCATCCTTCTACCTCAACTGTGCTGTACTTAATCACTCACTCATGTCAGACTCTTTGTGACCCCATGGATTTTAGTCCCCCTTCCCCTCTGTTACTGGGATTCTCCAAGCAAGAAAACAGGAGTGGGTTGCCATGCCTTCCACCACCTTCAACCTATATTACCTATTTAATAGGATCCAATGAGTTAATATTTATAAATATTTAGACCATTGCATGATATCTATTAAGCATCTATCCAAGTTTTCAATATAAATAAGTAAATGCAATTATTTAATAAGTGCAGAAGTGTAGTTTCTGGGCTGTTTCTGGTAAATCAGAGCTGTCATTGTGTCCTGTCACATCGTGAGCCATATAACCAGTTTGGTGGTGGGAGGGCTCATTTATAATATTTGACATTATCTATAGGGTAAGTAATGCTCAAAACTCTCCAAGCCAAGCTTCAGCAATACGTGAACCGTGAACTTCCTGATGTTCAAGCTGGTTTTAGAAAAGGCAGAGGAACCAGAGATCAAATTGCCAACATCTGCTGGATGATGGAAAAAGCAAGAGAGTTCCAGAAAAATATATATTTCTGTTTCATTGACTATGCCAAAGCCTTTGACTGTGTGGATCACAAGAAACTGTGGAAAATTCTGAGAGATGGGAATACCAGACCACCTGACCTGCCTCTTGAGAAATCTGTATGCAGGTCAGGAAGCAACAGTTAGAACTGGACATGGAACAACAGACTGGTTCCAAAGAGGAAAAGGAGTATGCAAAGGCTGTATTGTCACTCTGCTTATTTAACTTATATGCAGAGCACATCATGAGAAACCCTGGACTGGAAGAAACACAAGATGGAATCAAGATTGCTGGAAAAAATATCACTGACCTCAGATATGCAGATGACACTACCCTTATGGCAGAAAGTGAAGAGGAAATAAAGAGCTTCTTGATGAAAGTGAAAGAGGAGAGTGAAAAAGTTGGCTTAAAGCTCAACATTCAGAAAACGAAGATCATGGCATCTGGTCCCATCACTTCATGGGAAACAGATGGGGAAAAAGTGGAAACAGTGTCAGATTTTATTTTTCTGGGCTCCAAAAATCACTGCAGATGGTGACTGCAGCCATGAAACTAAAAGACGCTTACTTCTTCGAAGAAAAGTTTTGACTAACTTAGATAACATACTCAAAAGCAGAGATATTTCTTTGCAGGCTAAGGTCTGTCTAGTCAAGGTTATGGTTTTTCCAGTAGTCATGTATGGATGTGAGAGTTGGACTGTAAAGAAGGCTGAGTGCTGAAGAATTGATGCTTTTGATCTGTGGTGTTGGAGAAGACTCTTGAGAATCCCTTGGACTGCAAAGAGATCCAACCAGTCCATTC
>SJXQ01003398.1:0-51282 GCA_006408695.1 Aepyceros melampus
ATGTCAATGTATAGCAAAACGAATACAGTGTTGTAAAGCAAAACAAACTAAAAAATAAAAACTAATTAAAAAAAAAAAGACCCTGAGGGAGGCATCGGTTTAAGGAAAAGAAAGCTACTTTCATCACACTTGGTGTGTGTGGGGACTTGGACCTCTGATTCTGAGCGTTTGTGATCACCGCTTTCAAACACTGACCGGGGGGCAGAAACCAATGAAGTGATAAACACGCGACACGTCAGGTCAGAACTGGGTCTCCATCTCCAACGAAAGAAGAATGCAATCCCTGAAACAGTATCAAACCCAATCTGGGTTCACTATGGAAGATCCAACCAAAACAATTTTTTAAGACTATGATCAACCCACCCAACACAGTCATCTGCACAAGTAGCTCCTGGACAAGTGCTGTCTAATTTCTAACATAAGGAGAAATTACTTTTCCATCCGCTTGTGACAATAGCGAAGCACAGCATCTTTGCTCATTTTCCTTTTGATTACTTTTTACCTTAACTGTGTTGTTACATGATTTTTCCATGGAAACCACCAGGGAGGCCTCATTTCCACTACACTGGAATGGCATGCCATTCTTGGCAGGGAACTGTAGGTGTTGCTGAAGCTACATAGCTGAAAAGACTAAGCCAGGCCTCCAGTTCTTTGGCTCATTACGGTTCTATTTCAGCCCAGTACTCTTCCTCCCACTCAAATTCTGTACCCTCGCATGTGTTTGGCTATGCCGCATCTTCCAGCTCTTCACATTAAATATACTCTTAGAAACCACGAGCGAACTTGCAGATGAGTCATTCTCTCTGGAAGACTCAGCTCCGCAGTGGACAGCTCGTAAACTGGAATAGATGCAGTTGGATGGGGGGAGTAGAGACAACAGTCGCTGGTTCGTCATGTTCTGCAAAGAAAGCCAACAGGGTGGAGGTGGGTGGTTCCAGAGTAAATTGGAAAAAAATTCTCATATCACACTTTAAAGAGAAGTTGGTTAAAGAGCCTAATACTCTAAAGATAATGCTCTAAAGCTTAGAATTTGTGTGTATCACTTGTTCGGGGGTCAAGCACTCTTTCTTTTTTCTTCTTCCTTTGTGTGTGTGTGTTATCCTTTGACCGGTGCTCAGAGCATAATTTGTTTCCAGTCTTTTTTGTTCTACAAGTGAAAAGGTCAACGCCCTCTGACATGGCATGAGCTGTTCAGTACACCAGGGGAAACATCACCAGCAGGGCCGGGCTTAAAACAACGCCAGGGCAGCCGGAGTCAAACACAGGAAGTGTTGTTCAAACCCCGGGAGAACGCTGGCTTTGTTTATTAGCCAACTTACATCTTGTTGAATTGCTAAGTGCCGCTATCTTGAATGAGCAGATCTATCAGAGACTCCAAACCCAGATGAGGTATTTGTAGGCGTGATAAAACAACATTACTCTCCTAAAGTGTCCCCTACAGGAATCTAAATACAGAGTGGCTATTTTCTTAAATAGGAAAAGTTCCATCTCAGGTCCCCATAGTCCAATACATGCTAAATGATTCTACAAATGAACAAACACTGCTTTGATGAGACAGTAAATTTAGTGGGAGAAATAATCAACCAGAAATGCAGAAAAAAAATGTGGATTTCTTTTATAAACAGTCCAACCAGGAAGTGACTTACACTTTCAATCTTGTAGCCCCACAAGATTTCTTTTTTATTAATTTAGCTGAAAACACTGACCTGTTCAACATTTTTATTTACACAGTATGTGTAAATCTCTAAGTGTTCAATGATTTATTAACTGTTACTTTACCGGTACAAGACAATATTTTAACTCATTTCACAATTAATTGAGAAAGAAAGGTTAAGTGTTTTGCCTAAGGTCACTTGACAACTCTAAACCAGAGACACATTTAGCTCCTTGAACTACTGACTTTCTGCCTTATGTTTTAAATCAGTTAATTATTTTGCTTCTAAACAGACTGAAAGATTCAAAGCTCCACAGAAAAATCACATTCTGCAGCAGTCCTCCATTTGGAAATAGAGGAAATCTGGATGAAATACACATCAACCTTTTTCTATAGTTTTGGAAGCAGTATTAAAGAGGGGAAAAAAGTAGCCCAAAGAAGGAAAAATCCTAAGTAGGTACCAAGTGGGGCTTCCCTGGTGGCTCAGACGGTAAAGAATACATCTGTAATGCAGGAGACCCAGGCTCAATCCCTCGGTTGGGAAGATCCCCTGCAGAAGGGAATAGCAACCCATTCCAATGTTCTTGCCTGAAGAATTCCATGGATGGAAGAGCCTGGCGGGCTATAGTCCATGGGGTCGCAAACAGTGGGACAAGACTGAAGCAACTGAGCACGCTCGCAGGTACTGAGTGGTTTGGCCATGCAAAAAGCCTGCTCTTTCCTTTCAGACCAAGAGTCAGGATGCTTGGGCTCAGGTCCCAGCTCTACCATATATTTAGTGGGATGGTCCTCAACCTAAGTCTTTTCTTCATCAGTAAAACGGATATAAAAAGACCTGCCCTCCCCTGAGGAAAGTCATGAGTTTCAAATAAAAGTATGGACATGAAAGAGTAATTTAAAGAATACTGTAAAGTGCTGTTCAAATCCCATTAGTGATTGTGGTCATAGTACTATTGTTGTATTAGAAAGGAAACAACAGGAAGCCCATGAATAAAATAGATGTCATAAATTATGTCACCAGCCTCACTGAAAAAATCCAATGAACATCATGGACTCTCTTCAGCAAAATTCACAGAAGTATACCCCAAACGTTAATTATAGTTTTCAAGAGGTTTTACAGATCATCTGAATCTCATGTGTTCATGGACCTCGTATGAAGAACACTTGTTAAGAGGAAGAAGAGAAATGGAAGATTATCTAGAAGGCAAGAAGGCATGGGAATCAAAGAGCGAAACAGACTTAATTAGTCAGCCCAAAAATCTCATGGTGTCAAGCCATAAGAAGATGGTTTAGGGTCATTTGCTGGTGAGATGCGGACAAGCAGACTGCTGGTTGAGGAACAGTGTTAACATTGTCTTGTTCAGAAGAGAAGGAAATACATTATTCATTTCCATGACAATTCTAGGAGGAGTCTCCCAGAGATATAGGGAGAAGCCCATAAAAGTGTGGGTGGCAGGAGCAGGGGGGTGCAGGGGTAGATGATGAAAGAGGCTGGCAGCTGGGAATTCTCATTTGGGGGCAGGTGTGGAAAGGCAGAGTCGGGGTAGCATTGCGCCCTAACACATGAGCCCCTGCACTCCTCTGACTCTCCTGCCTGTGGGATCAGCAGGAAGCCAAACTGGGACTAATTCTGGCTAGACCCAGGGGGAAAAGGGACCCCAGCTGTCAAGATCTCTCTCTTTTTCTCCCTTTTTTTTAAGTTGCAGCATGTGGGATCTAGTTCCCTGACCAGGGATCAACCCCAGGGCAATCCACCTTGGGGAATGTGGAATCTTAGCCTCTGGACCACCAGGGAAGTCCTAAGATCACTCTCCGTTAAAGCCAACCTGCAGCTGACCTGGTTCTGACTTTGGCTCCTAGGCTTCTGTGAATGGATTTTACTGCTGCTGCTGCTGCTGCTGCTGCTGCCTGTTGTGGTTCATTTGCTTAGTTGTGTCCGACTCTTTGGAACCCTATGGACTGCAGCGTGCCAGGTTTCAAACTCATGTCCGCTGAGTCAGCGATGCCATCCAACCATCTCATCCTCTGCCATCCCCTTCTCCTCCTGCCTTCAATCTTTCCCAGCATCGGGGTGTTTTCCAACGAGTCAGTTCTTCATATCAGGTGGCCAATGTATTAGAGCTTCAGCTTCAGCATCAGTCCTTCCAGTGAATATTCAGGGTTGATTTCCTGTAGGATTGACTTGTTTGATCTCTTGCAGTCCAAGGTACTCTACTGCCTGTAGCCCCTTTCTATATCTGGATCAACAACCTTCCATCAGTCATTGGAAGGACTGATGCTGAAGCTGAAACTCCAATACTTTGGCCACCTGACATGAAGAGCTGACTCATTGGAAAAGACCCTGATGCTGGGAAAGATTGAGGGCAGGAGGAGAGGGGGACGACAGAGGATGCGATCGTTTGATGGCATCACCAACTCAATGGACATGAGTTTGAGCAAATTCTGGGAATTGGTGAGGGACAGGGAAACCTAGCACGCTGCATTCATGGGGTCACAAAGAGTCAGACACAACTGAGGGATTGAACTGACTGATGTGTTCCACAGGTCTGTTTTATGCTTGTCTCAGACGCACCTTCTATATGCATCCTATGATGTGTGACATTTCTTCCCTGGTGACTCAGATGGTAAAGAATCTGCCTGCAATGTGGGAGACCTGGATTCAATGCTTGGGTGGGGAAGATCCTCTGGAGAAGGGAATGGCAACCCACTCTAGTATTCTTGGCTGGAGAATTCCCATGGACAGGAGAGCCTGGTGGGTTACAGCCCATGATGTCACAAACGGTTGGACACAACTGACCAACTAACACTTTCACTTTCACTTTAGTCTTGATTTTGCAGCAGATCTCATCTCTTTGTGGCTTTGAATGCAGGACAGATTTTGGTTCCAGTCTTTCCTTGGTCTGACTTGACGTCTCTCCTGACTCCTGATCTGAACAGAGTAGGGGCTAGAGACTAGAGGTTCACAGTGATATTGCTTGTTAGGTGGAATTGCTTGCTTGTGTGATTTCAACAAATTGCTGTGAATTTTTCTCCTATAGATACTTCCGGAGTTACGGAGTCAGCTCAGCAATACAGACCTCTCAAATCCAGAGTGATTCCTCCAACTTACTGTATGTTCGATAACTGTTAATCTATCTAAAGTTTCTGAGAATAAAATTATCAGTAAGAGAAACTGGGCACCTAATTGTTGGGCCATCTTTTACAGTGGAATTGCGGTTGATATTTGTGCTTATAATGGTGCACATGTGGGAGGGCACACGCTCACACACATGTCCTTCTACTTTATAAGAAGTCACCTTGGCATATCCTGTCCATCCTAGTGTTAACTTTCTGTACTTTGAGATTTACTGGCTTTTTTGTAGCCCACATAAAATTTCTAACTGTGTGTTCTATTATATAATGCAAGGCTTGGTTATATTCTTTTCAGCACTCACCTCTGCGAAATTCTCAACTGGGAAAAAAAAAAGTATGAAGCTCAAAGAGGGAGGAGAGGTGGAATTAATAAGTGAGGCCAGACACCTCTGACTCCACTATGCTTCCCTGAGTGTTAGAAATGGCAATCTATTTTAGGAGTCATAAATTTACTCTATTATATGCAATTCTGACTAGGGAACTTTCTTTTGAATATAAGCTGTGAGAACTTCAGCAAAACCTCTTGAGGATCTATAATATGATGTTTTATATGATGCTTATAACTGTACAAAGGTGAAAAACATGTTATTCTATGAAACTGGAAAAACAGTACCTCATTTGGCATGTACTATAAAATATTTTATAGAAAGCAAATACATTATATAACCTTATAACCTCAGTAAGGATGATAATCTACCTGACTATTTCACTTGATGCTTAATGTATGCTCTGAAAATTCAGTTCATTATTGTTTTACTCTATCACATAAGGCTTTCAACATAAAATTTAAGACACGGTAATAATAAATAACAATTTTCTGTAACATACAACATTTTCCTGTCTTTAGATAAGCATCTTTTGAATGAAGGAAGTCTCACCTCTTAACAAATATTGCAGGGACTATTAGCTAGCAATTTCAAAAGTACTCACTGGAAACATTAGTAAATATTTTGCTAAACTGTAGCACTAAAACAATCCAAGTTCATTTTAAACAGCATTATTTGAGTATAATTATAAATATACCTGGTTGCAATATGCATATGGGATGGGAGTAAAGTAATATTTTTCAAGGGCACTGATTTGAACCAATTACTTCTGGATGGCAGTTATACAATCAATATCATGATGTTGATATTAATTTGTATCTATAGTATCAGACCAGAAAGCAGGAAGGTAGTTGTTTCAGCAACAACTTCAGTTTATTATTAATATATAATCATTTGAAGCAATCTAGAGAAAGGATGTATTATTCTGAGAATCTCCAATCTGTAACCTATGGTTGGGGGCAAGTAACAAGGACAATTGTATTGCATTCATACAACTATGGTATAAGATCTGACTCTCTCCGATTTAGTCAATTATTTGTTCATTCATCTACCCATTTATTCATTCCCTTAATCTACAAGACACAGCACAACGCTCTGGCAACATGGAGATGTATCAGACATGGCTCCTCAAAGAACCTGAAGTTATTACAAGAAGAAGGCACTAAATGTCAGGGTAGGTCAAATAGTAACCTCCAATAATAAGCACTCTTTCTAGAAAGGATATATGTTCACTCTATCTACAGAAAGGAAAACTGAGAAGAAAGGGTTGGAAAAAACAGAGTATGAGGCACACTTTGAAGGATGTGTTAAGTGTTAGTGGCTCAGCTGTGTCCGACTCTTTGTGACCCCATGGACTATAGGGCTCCCATATACATATATAAGAGCCTGGCCCTATTAGAGTCCAGGAGATCCTGAACTAGAGGGCCAGGCTCCTCTGTTCATGGAATTCTCCAGACAAGAACAATGGAGTGGGTTGCCATTCCCTTCTCTAGAGGATCTTTCTGACCCAGGAATTGAACCTGGGTCTCCCGCATTGGCAGGCAGTTTCTTTACCATCTGAGTCACCAGGAAAACCCTGTGGAGAAAAGTGTGGAAAAAAAGCAGAGTATGAAATGCACCTTGAAGGATATGTAAGTATTCTCTATTTGAGACAATTAATGTTTTCACCTTTAAGCTATTTTTAGCTGGATGTTCTGTTACTTGCAGCCCAAAATTTCCTGATGTAGGTTTTAAGCAATTTCTATTATAAAATTACTCTTTTTATGGATCAAAACCAGTCAAAAATCAGCAATTTTGTACTTAACATCAGAGCTAATGGAGGAGATCAGGGTTTTAAGCAAGGGATTAACATGGTCATGATCTGCAAGAATGATCATATTAGCAGCAGAAAATAGAATGGATTTATGGGAATCTTAAACAGTAAGCAAGGAGGTGAGTTAAAAGACTATTATCATAGCTGAGTTGAGTGTTAATGGGGCACTAAATTAAGGCAGGAGCTCTAAGGATGACATGGTGTGGGAGTTCAAGAAAGAGATGTTAAAGAGATAGAATTAACAGGTTTGGTAATTTAATGGAATAAAATGTAAGAGAGAAAGAGATACCCTTCTATGACGATGTTTTGACTCAAGTAGATAATTAAACTGTTTAATTGATTCTAACTCTGTGCTCACCTCTGAACCTTGACTCAGGAAGTCCATTGGTCCTGGTGAGCCCTGGCCCTTTCTTTCACTTAATGAAAACCCCTCCATCTGCTTTCAGTCCTCTGACTGCACTAGTATCTTCTTGCAGTGACTTGTTTTGGGGGACCTGTATTTTTATACTGCACATTTTGATGCTCAGCAGCGCATGACTCTGCTACGTGGTCATTTGGGGACATGAGGCCTGCACGATGATGGGCCTCCCCTGATGGAAGTGTAAACTCTTTGCAAACAGGGACAGGACCCTGCCTTCTATTTCTTGATTGTCCTTATAACACCTGACATATACACATGCACAAAAAACCCAAAATTGACTTCAATTATGGCCCATCAGATGCTTCCTTATGGTAAAATGTAGGGAATTTTAAAGAAATGTTGGCTAATTATAGGAAGAGATGACAGCTGTAACAGCCTAGCCTAAGCTGCCCGTTCCCTTCTGATCCCAAGTTACAAAACCCCGCTCCATGCCTCATGGGGTAGCAGACATCTGCCTTACCTCCACAATCCTTATGCCTCATCTATCTGGAAGATAAATAAGGAAATTTAAAGGATTTGACATGCCCTATAATTCTGAGCTTTATTATTTGTATTAATAAATCTAGAGGGGGAAATAGTTGCTAAATATTTAAGGATACTTGCAAATTATTTTGCTTATAGACAACTCAAGAAAATAAAAATAATACCAAAATTTATGACTTTGAATATTATTTTTATATAGTTATCTAGAATTGAGCATTCATTCTTTACTGACATGTGATTTTCTTCTGTTTTATTACATAAGAAAAATTCTTTTAAAAGATAAGAAAATGGTATCATCCAAAAAAATCAATTAAATGTGTATTCCAACTTTAGTTGTGGATAGCTTGCCATAATTATAAAAGATATAACAGTAAAATATTAATTTTTGATGAAAACTTTTTATACAAATTTGTATATGTATTTTATACAAATAAATAATTTTTATACAAATAATGTAGATTCTTCTCTTTATTTAGGAAAAAGAAAAATCTGTGATCCTAAAGACCATTCTACAGTTCTCTTTATGTCTATTCATATAATTTTGCCATTTTGATGCAATCTATCTATATTGCATATGAAACTGCAAAATTTGAAAGGTGAAAATGATCTATTCAAATTATCTGCTATTACACAAACAGGTTAATAACAGTAATTAAAAGAATAATTATGCAACTACATGCCACTCAAAGGAGTCATTTAAATTATGCAAATCAAGCATAAGGTCATGTAATGCTAAGAGAAAAGAGCTAAAATATGCAAAATCGTGTGCTCTCTGTTGGTGGTTCCAGTATTAGAAATATTCCTATCACAAACATATAGTATGCATTTCATTTTTGAACCTTTGTACCATAAAATTGAATTAATTTTTCCTACCTTAGGTACTCTGAAATTTGAGTAGTACAAAGTTTTATATATGAGCTGATTTCATCCATGAGAGGAATGCTTGCTTCTCATTTGAGTACTTTATTTTTAAGACACTGATTTTTTCTTTTCTAGCTATAGAAACAAGTCACATTATAAAAACAAAAGACTTGGTAAATAAACGAAAGTATAAAATGTAAAATAAAAACCATGTGTAATATTAACATTTTGAAACAAGCATGATCTCATTTTTGGTGCATTTCCTTCCTTCCAAGTGCATTTTATTTTTGGTCATAATGGGTATCAGTGGTTTTCTTGTCTGTGTCACTTTTGCTTTTGATTTCATTTAATATTATACCACAAACCTTTCCCCAGATGACTCTTGAAACCTGAGCTCTTAACTGGTGGGATGAAACTTTTTACACATGTATGTAATATTTAACTATTTTATTATTTTTGCATTTTTTATTGCCTGTTTTTCTATTATATCAAGCTATGATAAGCATATACTAATTCAGATGAGAATTACTGGTTTTTTGTTTTACTAGATTGCTGAAAGTAGATTAGGAAATTGTGTTTATGGCTATAGATAAAATTAGATTTAGATTTAGGATGAGGAATATAATAAACATGAATTTTTAAGTTTCTAAGTGTATATTAACAAATTTGTTCACAGAACATTTGGATCAGTTTGCTCACTTATAAGCATTCCAGAACACTATAAGGTTCTTAGCAATAATGAAAATTATTATTAATGAATAATAACTAAGAAATTCATCTTATTTGTATTTCTTTAATTTTTTCCATAAATTTCTAGACTCTTTGTTTTTCTTTCTTGATTACATGGCTGCACATAATCTTATTCATTTCTCTACTTAGTTATGTTTAAATAATTTGCAAGAACTTTTTCCTTTTGTCATATTTGTTGCAAATATTTTCCAGTTCTTTTTATTCATATTTTTGACATACACATTATATTTATGGAATCAGATTACTAAATATTTGGTTTTACAGTTTTTCCCATTGTGTTTATACTTAAGAATCCCTCAACATTTAAAAAATTTTTCCTAGATCCAAATGAAAATTAACAATGAATTAAATTTATCATAATAATAAATAATATAATGATCTGATTTTTCTAACATTTGTTAAAATTATATTTTTTTCCTGTTTGTTTCTCTCTATTTGTTTACATATTAGTATGTGTTTTAGGATTATCTAGTCTTGTTCACTGATTTGTGTTGGTTCATATGTACAAATTATACTCTTTTAATTATCTTTATTCTGTCTCTGTTATACCATTTAGGAAAGCAGGCAAGCCCCCACCATTTTTGTCCTTCATATGTCATGTATTTATCTTTCAGATGAACTTATCTGAAGAATTTTCAGAATTTATCCCCAAAAGATAAAGAGTTATTCCTTTTAAAAATCACTTCATTATTTATGTGCTTAAAAAACACCTCTTATATTTGTATCTCATACGAAGGAAAGGAAATATTATAAAGTACTTCCCCCTTCTATCTTCCAAATACTTGCTACACATACAATAAAAGATAGCGCTAAGTTGTGTCCGACTCCTTCAATCCCATGAACCATAGCCTGCCAGGCTCCTCTTCCAGGCAAGGATACTAGAATGGGTTGCAATTTCCCTCTCCAAGGGAACTTCTTGACCCAGGAATTGAACCCGGGTCTCCTGCATTGCAGGCATACGCTTTACCAACTGAGCTATGCAGGAAGCCCATACAATATATACAATATACAACACATACAGTGTATACAACACATACAATAGATTCAACACAGTCCCTTAATTCTCAGTCATTCTGTGAAGACAGGATTAAGTACTGTAATTTATAAATAAGAAATCTAAGACTTTGGGAATTTATCTTTTACCCAGTATTTCAGTAAAAATGCAGGTAGAATTACTCCAAGCTCCTTTCATAATATCACATATATTTGTCCCTTACTTAAAACATAAAACTCTCAGGTTAGTAGACTATCCTTTTACTTAAAATGCATATGTAATGTATATATATCAAATTTTAGGTTATTTATATAATTAACACACATTTTTTTTTTTTTTAATTTGCCAGATGATATATTTTGAAGTGAAATGTGCCAGAAAAGAAGACTGGGAATCTCTAAAGGCAATCATATAAACTATGGTTTACTCTCCAACTACAATAGAGCTCCAGATAGGTCACTTAATTTGAATTTGCTTATGGGTAAATATCTGTTTCTAATCTTCTCAAAGCTAATGATAAAGACCTACATGTATTTTCACTATTTGAGTATGTGTACAGAATTACTTATTATAATATTACTATATTACAGTAAGTGTAACAAAATTACTATATTGATATTCAAGAATTAAATGTGTGCAATATATTACAGTCTAATAGGAATTCTTTCCAAGTCAACCTATTCTAGAAATCCATTTCTAATTTAATCTTTCAGTAATCCCATTCCTATACCTTACACTCTGGTTAAATAAATTATTAGATACTTCTCATATATCAAGATTAATCAGGATTCCTTGGTTGCAAGTGACAGAAACTTAAGAAAGCTAAAGCAAGAAAGGAAATGGATTGTTCATGTAACTATGTATAGAGATCTCTGGATTCTAGCACAATTTGATCTAGATGTTGAAAAAATATTGTCATAAACTTCTCTCTCTACATATCTTCTAGAAACATCTAAGTTGGTTAACTGAATTATTGGATAATGAGAAGAATCTAACATTTTATCCTACTTATAAGTAATGAGTTAACCTACCTCAGTTACATGATGCTAAGAAAAAAGACATGCGACTCCTGGGCCAGCGCGAAAGGGCTTAATTACTCATGGCACAGCCAGCAGCAGAAATGTCAGCCTATTTCTGTGATCCCCTTATCTCTAGATCCCACAGGAGTGATACAGACAAGCTCAGGTGAAGGCCTGCACAGGCAGTATGTTGTGCTACAGTACAGAAACTGTGAGCTTAAGGAACTTGAATACACTGAGGGCAGTAACCTTTCCTTTCCCTCACTCTGGACCTCTAGCTCTCTCTTCCCAAGGCTGTTTACTAAGCAAGCATATTTAAAAATATAGTGGAACTAAGTAAAATTGGAGTGGAACAAAATAATATGGAACAAACAGCAATTAGTACTTTGGGCACAAGACACAAAGGTAAGAGGTTCATGGAGAACTGTCTCCCTACATAAGACTTTTTCCATCAGATAGCAAAGAAGTCCACCAGTTATATTCTACCACCTAGGCAACCTCAGCAGAAAGACAAAGTATGCTTTCTCTCACAGGTCCTGGATAGCAAGCATGTTCCTGGAGCACTGTAATCCAACTCGCCAGACTCGACACTGTGGTCCTCTTTGGAGCAGAGTTACCTGATCAACCTCCCGCACTTCCCCTAGAAGCCTAGAGCTGGTGACAAGTATCTGCTCAAAGAAATACTAGGGTAGTGTTATCAGAGAAGGGTGTACTGATGTAAAACAAACAAAATGCAGACAGACACTTGATCGTTTACTGGGTCACCTGTTGGTAGCTTTCTCTTCATCCCCCTCTATTTCTGTGTCCTCTGGTCCTTTTTCACCTCTCTGTGTCCACATCTGAGGCATCCTAAGAAGCCATTGTCCAGTGTCTCTGGCAATGAAGACAAAAATGTTCCCTTTCCAGCTAGAGGATTCTCTAGTTTCACTCAGCACTTTGCCTTCCCCAATTATAGCATTTTTACTTCCTACGATGCATTTCAGTAATCTGTTTTGAAGCTTTAACCTTCCCAACCAGACAGGGATCTCCTTCTGAGCAAGGTCATATCCATGCCTCTCAGTGTCTCCTAGGGTCGAAGAGTATCACAGGTGCTTAGTATCTATGTACCGAATAAAGAGAAGGATATTAGATGAATTTCAATCACTCAGATCTCTCAACTAACAATGATGGAACAATTACCAGGCCAGGAGTCCAGAGACTTCGCTTCTCTTCTATTTTTACCACACACTGGTTGGCCACCTTGAGCAAATTTATTAACCTCTCTAAGGCTCAATTCTATCGTTTGTTTTAAAAAAAGAGTGAAACTATGTGCTATTCCTCTTATGGTTATTGAGATAATCACATGAGAAAATGCATGGGAAATCACTTTAGAAATGTAAACCACTCTAATAATTAATGAACTCCATTTTCAAATAACAAGCAAACCATTTCTGTGATAGGAATTCAATGTGTTTAGAATTATCAGAATAGTTATTATACAGAAGTAAGCAGATACAATTTGAAGGATGCTTGCAAAAATTCTGTACCAAAATATATTCCTTGGTATTACTAATTCATCTATCACATTTTAATTTCTCTGATTTAATTTTAAAATAATTACCTCCAAAAATTCCAATAAAAGTTTAAAATTTTGATAGAGTTAATACAGTAAACCATTATTGTTGATAAAACTTTATTTATTTTTGGCTGACAGGCAAAGGGATATATAAGGCAAGTTTTAAAAGGAAGAGGGACAAAATTAAAAAGTAAAACAGTGAGATGAGTTTGTCTAGAAGATGATTGGACGAGAAGTGCAATGCCACTAAGGAAGAATGCTCTTAGTGAGAGAGATGTTGCCAAATTATTTTTTTTAATCTTTAATTAATAGCTTTGCCTTGGACTGCTCTTGTTAATCAGGCCAATTTTCTGTACATCTATTTTTAATTCAGAATTTTCTCCTTCAAATTTGGACAGGAAAACAGACTAAAACCAAATAATCCATTTGTTTAGAAAATTTTCTCCCTTTAGAGGAGGAATCCCATAACTTTTTGAAGTTTCATTTCTGTTTTATTAACCAATAGTTAGAAAAGAATATTTTTCTTAGATTTTTTTCCCTAGAAGTTTTGGGTGCCTCCTCAAATTTGAATAGAATTTACAAATACATGTGTTGAAAATTACCCCTACCAAAGCTATGTGGTTCTCCCATCTGTCAGAGAAATCAGTTTGTCTCCACAAATGCCTTCCTAATTAACAATGAACAAATGCCCTATGAGCAAAATCATGACAACGTGATACAGAAATGTTTGCAGTTCATGGGGAAAAAATGCCAGAAGGACAAAGTGACAAAAATAAAAAGACACAGAAGCTAATACTGACAGCCCAAAGCAACTACATTTTTTCCCAGAGATTTGGGGACTGTTTGGAAAGAATTCCAAACTATTTCCTCAAAAATAAACAGAAATCAAAACTTTGAGGCAGGACTGTACTTCTAAAGACTATAATGTAGTCTAGGCTTTCCGTTGAGGTTCACGATCTCCAGCAACAAAAGCTATAACAGGGATCAAGAAGAATTCAAATGGGTAGTTTGGCAGAAAGAATCCACCTGCAACATAAGGTCATTGCAACTTGCTTCTTTTTACAGTTATCTCCTAAAGCAGGAGATTAACAACCTGCTGAGGGGGTTGAGAAAGTGCTTACTCCATTGTCCACTTGAAAGAGACTACAGTGACCGAAAAGGTTGTAAATCATTAGAACTCTGATTTCAGAGAACATAAGAATATACTTTGAGTCAAAATCAAAAGGTCAGAACTTTCCTTGCAGGGCTTGCCAGATGGCGCAGTGCTAGAGAATCTGCCCACAATGCAGGAGCCCCTGGTTCAATCCCTGGGTCAGGAAGATCCCCTGGAGAAGGAGATGGCAGCCCACTCCAGTATTCTTGCCTGGAGAATTGCATGGACAGAGGAGCCTGGCAGGCTACAGTCCATGGGGTCATAAAGAGTCAGACACAACTAAGTGACTAACACGTTTCACCTTCCTTGCACTTAACAGATGGGGCACACCTCTGTATCAATCAAACTGCAACTTTCAGACCCTTTCCCTGCTTACCAAAGTTATAAGGAAAACCTTGATGGCTTCTTCGAAGTCTTTGATTTCTTTTTTTGACTTTTCAAAAGTCTCATCTAAATGTTTCTTAATAAAACACTACTGTGTGAAAAGAGTACTCTGGGTGCTTTTAAAAAGTTCTTATGTGTTGTTGTTTGTGTCCCTGCCAAGTTTTAGATATTCTTATAGTAATCCTTCAAAGGAAAGTAACAACTTAAGGCCACATGGGGGTCTAGGTTATTCATTGACACTCAGTTCATTTCAGTTCAGTTCAGTCACTCAGTCGTGTCTAACTCTTTGTGAGCCCATGGACTGCAGCACATCAGGCCTCCCTGTCCATCACCAACTCCCGGAGTGCACTCAAATTCATGTCCATTAAGTTGGTGATGCCATCCAGCCATCTCATCCTCTGTCTTCCCCTTTTCCTCCTGTCTTCAATCTTTCCCAGCATCAGGGTCTTTTCAAATGAGTCAGCTCTTCAATTGACACTAGTCATGCTTAGATTTTGGAATGAAGCATCTTCAGTCTGTTGAGATTCTGGAAGTGGCAATTTTAGTTGTTCTGTTAGCTCCTCCAGAACAGCTCCATCTCCTCCTCCTTCCTCTACCTCTGCAAGCAGCTGAAGTCTAGAGGACTTGTCACTCACACTATCTCAATATCTGACACTGGCTAGCACCTCTTATACTTATTCACACATGAAGAATTATCAGTAGTTAAAACTATATTCAAAATATACATTCAAACATGTATACCTTTACATATGGTGCTTCCCAGGTGGCTCAGCGGTAAAGAAACTGCCTGCAATGCAGAAGCCGCAGGAGATGCAGGTTCAATCCCTGGGTAAGGATGATGCCCTGGAGAAGGCAACAGCAACCCACTCCAGTATTCTTGCCTGGAGAATCCCATGGATAGAAGAGCCTGGTGGACCATAGTCCACAGGGTCACACAGAGTTGAACACGGGTAAAGCAACTTAACACAAACACACATATATCTTTATACACACAAAAATTCCATGTATTGGATTTGTTTTAATGCATACATGAGAAATAAACAAAATAACAGAAAACAAACAAAAAAATCAAGCCTAGAGAGAATGCAATCCAACATGACTGCCTACAGAGGAATTTTCCCCAGCATCAGAAAGAAAACTCTTACGATGCATTCTATGTTGGGAATTTGTACTAATAGGACAGACTTACCCAGAGCTTGAATCACAAAAATGCCTACATTGAATTAAGAGGAAAATACAACAGTTGACCCAAGGACAATACAGGTTTTTAATCAATGGCAAAAGACATTACAATGTTCAACAGAAAAAATGTTCAGGTAGATAC
Source organism: Aepyceros melampus (assembly GCA_006408695.1). Lineage (NCBI taxonomy): Eukaryota > Metazoa > Chordata > Mammalia > Artiodactyla > Bovidae > Aepyceros > Aepyceros melampus. Next base: position 15,870 of record SJXQ01003398.1, read on the forward strand.
ACACACACACACAAATTACTGAGAGAGCTCTTTCACCCAGGACTACAGCAAAAGCACTATGAAAGGTTTAAATGGAGAACAAATCCCTTATGATTATACAGTGGAAGTGAGAAATAGATTTAAGGGTTTAGATCTGATAGATAGAGTGCCTGATGAATTATGGAATGAGGTTCGTGACATTGTACAGGAGATAGGGATCAAGACCATTCCCATGGAAAAGAAATGCAAAAAGGCAAAATGGTGTCTGGGGAGGCCTTACAAATAGCTGTGAAAAGAAGAGAGGCAAAAAGCAAAGGAGAAAAGGAAAGATAAAAGCATCTGAATGCAGAGTTCCAAAGAATAGCAAGAAAAGATAAAAAAGCCTTCTTCCGCAATCAATGCAAAGAAATAGAGGAAAAGAACAGAATGGGAAAGACTAGAGATCTCTTCAAGAAAATTAGAGATACCAAGGGAACATTTCATGTGAAGATGGGCTCAATAAAGGACAGAAATGGTCTGGACCTAACAGAAGCAGAAGATATTAAGAAGAGGTGGCAAGAATACACAGAGTTCAGTTCAGTTCAGTCGCGCAGTCGTGTCCGACTCTTTGTGACCCCATGAATCGCAGCACGCCAGGCCTCCCTGTCCATCACCAACTCCCAGAGTTCACTCAGACTCACGTCCATTGAGTCTGTGATGCCATCCAGCCATCTCATCCTTGGTCGTCCCTTTCTCCTCCTGCCCCCAATCCCTCCCAGCATCAGGGTCTTTTCCAATGAGTCAACTCTTCGCATAAGGTGCCCAAAGTACTGGAGCTTCAGTTTTAGCATCATTCCTTCCAAAGAAATCCCAGGGTTGATCTCCTTCAGAATGGACTGGTTGGATCTCCTTGCAGTCCAAGGGACTCTCAAGAGTCTTCTCCAACACCACAGTTCAAAAGCATCAATTCTTCGGCGCTCAGCCTTCTTCACAGTCCAACTCTCACATCCATACATGACCACAGGAAAAACCATAGCCTTGACTAGACGGACCTTAGTCGGCAAAGTAATGTCTCTGCTTTTGAATATACTATCTAGGTTGGTCATAACTTTTCTTCCAAGGAGTAAGCGCCTTTTAATTTCATGGCTGCAGTCACCATCTGCAGTGATTTTGGAGCCCAAAAAAACAAAGTCTGACACTGTTTCTACTGTTTCCCCATCTATTTCCCATGAAGTGATGGGGCCAGATGCCATGATCTTCGTTTTCTGAATGTTGAGCTTTAAGCCAACTTTTCCACTCTCCTCTTTCACTTTCAACAAGAGGCTTTTTAGCTCCTCCTCACTTTCTGCCATAAGGGTGGTGTCATCTGCATATCTGAGATTATTGATATTTCTCCCAGCAATCTTGATTCCAGCTTGTGTTTCTTCCAGTCCAGCATTTCTCATGATGTACTCTGCATATAAGTTAAATAAGCAGGGTGACAATATACAGCCTTGACGTACTCCTTTTCCTATTTGGAACCAGTCTGTTGTTCCATGTCCAGTTCTAACTGTTGCTTCCTGACCTGCATACAGATTTCTCAAGAGGCAGGTCAGGTGGTCTGGTATTCCCATCTCTTTCAGAATTTTCCACAGTTTACTGTGATCCACACAGTCAAAGGCTTTGGCATAGTCAATAAAGCAGAAATAGATGTTTTTCTGGAACTCTCTTGCTTTTTCCATGATCCAGCGGATGTTGGCAATTTGATCTCTGGTTCCTCTGCCTTTTCTAAAACCAGCTTGAACATCAGGGAGTTCACGGTTCACATATTGCTGAAGTCTGGCTTGGAGAATTTTGAGCATTACTTTACTAGCATGTGAGATGAGTGCAATTGTGCGGTAGTTGGAGCATTCTTTGGCATTGCCTTTCTTTGGAATTGGGATGAAAACTGACCTTTTCCAGTCCTGTGGCCACTGCTGAGTTTTCCAGATTTGCTGGCAAATTGAGTGCAGCACTTTCACAGCATCATCTTTCAGGATTTGAAACAGCTCAACGGGAATTCCATCACCTCCACTAGCTTTGTTCGTAGTGATGCTTTCTAAGGCCCACTTGACTTCACATTCCAAGATGTCTGGCTCTAGATTAGTCAACACATCATCATGATTATCTGGGTCATGAAGATCTTTTTTGTACAGTTCTTCCGTGTATTCTTGCCACCTCTTCTTAATATCTTCTGCTTCTGTTAGGTCCAGACCATTTCTGTCCTTTATCGAGCCCATCTTTGCATGTGATGTTCCCTTGGTATCTCTAATTTTCTTGAAGAGATCTCTAGTCTTTCCCATTCTGTTGTTTCCCTCTATTTCTTTGCATTGATCGCTGAGGAAGGCTTTTTCATCTCTCCTTGCTATTCTTTGGAACTCTGCATTCAGATGGTTATATCTTTCCTTTTCTCCTTTGCTTTTTGCTTCTCTTCTTTTCACAGCTATTTGTAAGGCCTCCCCAGACAGCCACTTTACTTTTTTGCATTTCTACACTCCTCCTAGAAAGTTTAAATTTCTTTCTCATATATTAAACCTATCTGGTAATATATCAGTTTCATTGTTCTCTTAAACATATTCCTCTCATGCCTTTGTCTTTATCTAATCTGAATTTTATGCAGCAAATCCGGGTTCGATCCCTGGGTCAGGAAGATCCCCTGGAGAGGGAAATGGCAACCCACTCCAGTATTCTTGCCTGGAGAATCTCATGGATGGAGGAGCCTGGTGGGCTACAGTCCGTTGGGTTGCAAAGAATTGGACACGACTGAGCGACTTCACTTCATTTCAATCTGAATTTTATGCTTTCTAGGGTTTTAGTTACAGCTGTATTCTTGAAATCTAACACACCTCTCCCAGGGATTATTCTTTGTCATTTTGTGATGTTGGAACATACATCTGTCTTCCCACTTCACTCTTCCTTTTTCTTGTATAGCATATTTTCTAAGAAGTTTTTTTTTTTCTTTTAACTTTATATTTGAAAAACAATTGTAATGGGAACAAATTTCTAGTTGAAAAATATGAAAGTATCATTCCATTTTCTTCAGTTGCCACTATTATTTATTAATAGAATTTGATTCTGTTCAAATTTCCAAACATTTGTGTGTGACATGAATTTTTCTGTGTAAGTTTTAAGAATCTTCCCTGTGTGTCCAGTTTTTGATAGTGATATATGTACATAATTTAAATAGTCTCTACTGCAATGAATATTTATGGTTATTTCTATTTTACAAACTCAAATATTTTCTTCCTTTTTAAGTTAAGTGAATTCGCTAAGTCATGTCCAGCTCTTTGCAACCCCATGGACTGTAGCCTATCAGGCTCCTCTGTCCTTGGGATTTTCCAGGCAATAGTACTGGAGTGGATTGCCATTTCCTTCTCCAGCAGATCTTTTTACCACTTTATAATTGTTTAAAAAATGTCTCTTTCATATTTATAATAATCATCATCTTGAAATTCAATTCCCTCCATGCAATGTAGGAGACCCGGGTTCAATCCTTTGATCAGGCAGATCCCCTCATTCTAGCATTCTCGCCTGGAGAATTCATGGACAGAGAGCCTGTCATTCTTCAGTCCAAGGGTTGCAAAGAGTCAGACATGACTGAACAATTAACACTTTTATTTTTGATCTTAATTGTCTTATGTCTATCATTTTCCTGGGATATCTTTTCCCCATCACAGCTTTCAACTCTCGCAGTTTCTGTACTTAAAGTGGGTTTTCATGTAAATAGTATTTGTTGGGTTTATCTAGTTTGGCAACCTCTGCCTTTTGAGTATTTAACAGCTTATTTTTAATACAACTGTTGATGTAGTTGGACTTAAATATGATGGTTTGCTATTGTTTTTCATGTGTCCAATTTATCTCTGTCACCTTATTTTGGGTTTTTTTCCTCCCATTATATCTCTTCTTTTGACTTATTGACTACTGCTCTTTCTTGTATTACCTTATTTTCATAGTGGTTGTTCTGATGCTGCTGCTGCTAAGTCACTTAGTTGTGTCCAGTTCTGTGCGACCCCATGGACTGCAGCCCACCAGGCTCTTCCATCCATGGGATTTTCCAGGCAAGAGTACTGGAGTGGGTTACCATTCACAGTGTCCATATTTAACCACAATCTGCAAATAATATATAGCACTTTATACCTGTATAAATATTTTCCATTTTGAATATTTTAAAATTATTTATTTGCTGAATAACCCCTCTGTTTCCTTAGTTTGTTGTTTATTATTAATAGTCTTATAGTGGACTTCCTGGTCCTTTATTTCAGGTTTCCTATGATTGCTATTCTTTTTCAAGTGTTCTATGTGTATGTGTTCTATTTAGAAGGGGCTTTTACCATCTTTATCTTTCAAGATTTCCTTTTATATTCTGTTTTATGATACCTTACTTTTAATTTCAAAGAAGTTTTTTTGTGCTTCTTATAAGTGTTTAGTTATGCATACATGTATAATTTAATGATATTTATACAATATGTTTGACTTATTTTATTGCATTGTTTCTGCTTGTCTGTTTCTTCTGAGTGTTTTAGTTTTCTGTTTTATTTTTTCTCATTCATGTAAGAAACATAGCCAAATGATAACTATAGAAAATAGGGAAAATGCTCTGCATGTATCACTGGTGTTGGTTATCTTGTTAACTAGTGAAACTTCTTTGTGTGAGCTGGCTGAGTTGTTATAACTTTTCCCATAAGTTTGTTAATTTATGTCACATTTTTATAGTAAATATTCTCAAACTAATCTTAGGTGATCGCTGAAGTCACTCAGTCGTGTCCGACTCTTTGCGACCCCGTGGACTGTAACCTACTAGGCTTCTCCGCCCATGGGATTCTTCAGGCAAGAATACTGGAGTGGATTGCCATTTCCTTCTCCAGGGGATCTTCTCGACCCAGGGATTGAACCCAGGTCTCCTGCATTGGAGGTGGACGCTTTAACCTCTGAGCCACCAGGGAAGCTTCTTCATTGTATTTCATACTTCTGATGTTTGAGTCTTTTGAGGGCTCCATGATGCATACAGACCTGCCTATGGATTTCCCCCACTGCAAGCATCATTTTTTATTTTCTCTGGCTGCTCTGTTACTATTTATGTATATGATTTAAAATTCCAAAATTGTTTTGCTGGCATCTCTTTTTCTGTAATGTTTATTCTTGCTTGGAGAATCTCATGGACTGAGGAGCCTGGTGGGCTGCAGTCGATGGGGTCACAAAGAGTCGGACATGACTGAGTGACTTTAACTTACTTACTTACTTATCCTTAAATATTTTCATCAGTATGATAAAATTACATTTAAAGAAATTATATGTTTTTGCCATTTAGAAAATCAGTTTTCATACCCAGTCTTATGTTTAATCAGTAGTTCAATAAGTTTGCACTAACAGACAAATAGGTATTTGGCCTCTAGACTCTGTCCTCAAAGTACTTACATCTAGAGTAATACACCTAATGTCTTTAAAAAAAAAAAAAAGAAGATCAGTACACTATACATTAATGGAATAAAAAATATAATTGAAACTCAGGAAAGGAAGATATATATGTGGATTGAGTATTTAGAGAAGAGAGAGAAGAAAATGTAGGTCATTCACTAATACTTAAGAAATAGAACAATTTGGTCTTTGCTAGACTAAAGAACACATCAATAACAATAATGAAATACATGTAGAGAAAGCTTAACCATAGTTAGTAAGTATGCTAAGATTAGTATATACTACTTACCTAATTCCCCAAATATATGGGTTAGTTACAATTATTTCCTTCACTTTCATACAAAACAAAACAAAAGACATAGTTGAAGGACTTCCTTAATATCAGAAAGTTAATCAACAGTTGAACCAGAATTCAGGCCCCAAAGCCTAACTTTAAAACCTATGCTCTTAAACAGTAGGTTAAACTGATATTTGTATATATACAGCTTAACTTAATAATTTATTTGAATTCAGAGTAAACATTTTTAGGGTTTTCTTAGAAAGCCAAATATAATTTTAATTGTGACAGAAAATGACAAGGAAATGTAGACTGGTTTATGATATAGCCTAATTAAAGAAGAGTTAAACCTCTTTTTATTAAAAATTTATTCTATTGAAATTAGAAGGAAAGCTGCAGTTTTAAGCTGAAGGTGAACAAGTTAACAAAGCAATGAGCTGACATTGCCTGCAGGATCTTAAAATTATTGGTTAATGTAATCAGCAAGTTTTGCAGTAAAATGTCATAAGATTACTGTTATTCACTCTCCCCAAAACATTCTAAGAATCCAAAAACGTTAAAAAACAAAACAGAACACACACACAATTAGATATAAATTTGTAGATAAATTATATTTCCAATAAGATCTTTCCCTAAATATACATGCATTAAGAGTCTGTAAAACACAACTTGTTATATTTTACCCCCTTTGAAATACAGTAACTTAAAATATGAGAAGTTTGATGCAACAAACCTAGTCTATCAGACATGTAATGAGAGTGCTTGCACTAATTAGTAAAAAATGGCTCCATGTTGCTAAGAAGTATTCTTCCTTATAATTACAAAATAACCTCCAAATACATTTATTAGTACAGCTCTCCACTGCTTTTCCATGTCTATTGATGAAATTTTAGCATAAAAAATGTAAGAGGATAACAAGCCTTCATGATTAAAGAGGATAAGCTTGATGTGGTGGAAGAAGAGGTCTGAAATCAGAAATTTCTACTCTGTGAATAACAATGATATTGTCTAAGTGAAAAAGTTGGCTTAAAGCTCAACATTCAGAAAACTGAGATCATGGCATCAGGTCCCATCACTTCATGGCAAATAGATGGGGAAACTGTGGAAACAGTGTCAGACTTTGTTTTGTGGGGCTCCAAAATCACTGCAGATGGTGATTGAAGCTATGAAATTAAAAGATGCTTACTCCTTGGAAGAAAAGTATATTAAAAAGCAGAGACATTATTTTGCCAACAGAGGTCCGTCTAGTCAAGGCTATGTTTTTTCCAGTAATCATGTATGGATGTGAGAGTTGGACTTTGAAGAAAGCTGAGCACCGAAGAATTAATGCTTTTGAACTGTGGTGAACTGTGGTGTTGGAGAAGACTCTTGAGAATCCCTTGGACTGCAAAGAGATCCAACCAGTCCATCCTAAAGGAGATCAGTCCTGGGCATTCATTGGAAGGACTGATATTGAAGCTGAAAGTCCAATACTTTGGCCACCTCATGTGAAGAGTTGACTCAGTGAAAAAGACTCTGATGCTGGGAGGGATTGGGAGCAGAAGTAGAAGGGGAGGACAGAGGATGAGATGGCTGGATGGCATCACCGACTCGATGGACATGAGTTTGGGTAAACTCCGGGAGCTGGTGATGGACAGGGAGACCTGGCATGCTTTGATTCATGGAGTCACAAAGAGTCAGACACAACTTAGTGACTGAACTGAACATAAAGTAATTAAAACAAACAAACAAACAAACAAAAAACTGTCAGAAAGCAAGTCTGTTCAAGTACAAATGAGAAAATGTAGTGCTCCACATAAATTTCTGTCCCTGGGCACCTTAAAAAAAAATTGCAAACAGTGATGTATATCTCCTGCCCATTTAAAGTGATTTCCAATTTTTGCATTAAGCTTAGTTAGCAAGGGGTTTCCCTGGTAGATCATACTGTAAAGAATCTGACTTCAATGCGCAGACCTGGTTTTGATCCCTGGGTCAGGAAGATCCCCTGGAGAAGTAAATGGCTACCCACTGCAATATTCTTGCTTGGAAAATTCCTTGGACAATGGAGCCTGGTGGGGTACAGTCCATGGGGTGTCTCAAAGGGTTGGATGTGACTCAGTGACTAACACACACTCTCATACTTAACTGGAAAGGATTTCTGGCATCATGCATATGTGCTTTAAATATCATTGTTGCTGTTCTTGTTATTAATATTCTTTTGACTATATGTTTATACATATAGCTTATTCAATTTACCAAAAAAAAAAAAAAAATTCAAATGCAATTGGTCTGGCAGATCATTTGGTCAAATGACCAGGCAAATGACTTTACTTTCTATCAGAAAGAAGTCTGACTTCATTTCATTTTAGTTATTACAGTGGCTTTCATTTCAAAATAACTGTGCTCATACAAGCCCCATGGCACCTTACTTTGGAACTCAAATACTAAGATAGATAGATGATTGACAGACAGGGTCTGGAGGACTATAGCGCAGAGAACTTTGTAATAAGCTTGATACTAATTCTCCAGTTTTGTCTTTTTGCTTTTTTTGTTTTTTGGTAAGGTCATGTTGTTTAGCTACCATTATACTCTCCCTCAAGAGCTAGGCACTTTTAAATTATCTTTTTGGTTGGATCCCAAGAATACTGATGTGGCTAGATAGGATTCTGGAAATTTGATCAATTTGCCTTTCTTAGTAATCTGGATCAAAGGAAACTGTACAAAGTGTGAAAATGGGAAAGAAGCTTCAGAAAAATCAGTAGATCTGAACTTTCAGTCCTGCAGAATTTTCAATTTGATCCATTTTTAGACATAAGTACATTTAAAAATGAATATCTTTTACACAATTCTCTTAAAATGATCTATGTCATGTACTTGCAAAGGAAAGTCTTTGCATCTCTCAGGAATAAGCACACCTAGGGTAGAAGACATATGTTATAAAATATTATTCATTATTTATCCTAGAAAAATCACTTTGCCTGTTGACAAGACAGGAATTATCAAGTGAAGAAAAATAAAAGAGTTTATTTAAGAAGATCTTACTGCATCAACACAGTCTCTTTAGTCTATCATGTCAGGTGAAGGAGATGTGGCATTTGCGATGGTGATGTAATTGAGCTGAATTTAAGTACTTGAAGGAATCTGTCAGCAATTCTGTGAAACCAATCTGAAATAGTCCATTTTCTTAAATGTGTTTAATTGGGTTGGGCCTCAGGGCATATATTTATCAGACTTCTAGTGCGCCATTGCTAATGCCCTGTCCCAACGTCTCAAAAATCTGTCTTTTTTATGCTATTTGATTTGTCTTCTATGTCTCAAAAAAAGTTGCTCAAAAGTCATCAGTCAGTTCAGTCACTCAGTCGTGTCCTATTCTTTGCGACCTCGTGAACCACAGCATTCCAGGCCTCCCTGTCCATCACCAACTCCCAGAGTTCACTCAAACTCATATCCATCGAGTCGGTAATGCCATCCAGCCATCTCATCGTCTGTCCTCCCCTTCTCCTCCTGCCCCCAATCCCTCCCAGCATCATGGTCTTTTCCAATGAGTCAACCCTTTGCATGAAGTGCCCAAAGTATTGGAGTTTCAGCTTCAGCATCAATTCTTCCAATGAACACCCAGGGCCAGTCTCCTTTAGGATGGACTGGTTGGATCTCCTTGCAGTCCAAGGGACTCTCAAGAGTCTTCTCCAATACCACAGTTCAAAAGCATCAATTCTTCGGTGCTCAGCTTTCTTCAAAGTCCAACTCTCACATCCATACACGACTACTGGAAAAACCATAGCCTTGACTAGACAGACCTTTGTTGGCAAAGCAATATCTCTGCTTTTCAATATACTATCTAGGTTGGTCATAACTTTTCTTCCAAGGAGTAAGTGTCTTAATTTCATGGCTACAATCACCATCTGCAGTGATTTTGGAGCCCCCTAAAATAAAGGCTGACACTGTTTCCACTGTTTCCCCATCTATTTCCCATGAAGTGATGGGACCAGATGCCATGATCTTCGTTTGCTGATGTTGAGCTTTAAGCCAACTTTTTCACTCTCCTCTTTCACTTTCATCAAGAGGCTTTTGAGTTCCTCTTCACTTTCTGCCATAAGGGTGGTGTCATCTGCATATCTGAGGTTATTGATATTTCTCTGGGCAATCTTGATTCCAGCTTGTGCTTCTTCCAGCCCAGAGTTTCTCATAATGTACTCTGCATAGAAATTAAATAAGCAGAGTGACAATATACAGCCTTGAGGTACTCTTTTTCCTATTTGGAACTAGTCTGTTGTTCCTTGTCCAGTTCTAACTGTTGCTTCCTGACTTGCATATAGGTTTCTCAAGAGGCAGGTCAGATGGTCTGGTATTCCCATCTCTCAGAATTTTCCACAGTTTATTGTGATCCACATAGTCAAAGGCTTTGGCTTAGTCAAGGAAGCAGAAGTAGATGTTTTTCTGGAACTCTCTTGCTTTTTCCATGATCCAGCAGATGTTGTCAATTTGATCTCTGGTTCCTCTGCCTTTTCTAAAACGAGCTTGAACATCTGGAATTTCACGGTTCACGTATTGTTGAAGCCTGGCTTGGAGAATTTTGAGCATTACTTTACTAGCATGTGAGATGGGTACAATTGTGTGGTAGTTTGAGCATTCTTTGGCATCGCCTTTCTTTGGGATTGGAATTATGAGTACATGTAAAACCAGCAGTCCAAAAACATATCATTTCATTAAGACTATATTGTTTTAAATTATTATGAAAAGATTTATAATTATAATTCTGTGGGGGGGGGGAGAGAGCAAGAGAGAGAGAGAAAGAGAGACTTCAATATTTTTTATAAATAAAAGATTCATCAAGCCATCTTATTGCTTTATGGCTCCACAGATTGATATTACAGGGATTGTTTTCATTCCATTTACCCTTCATTTATATTTTTTCCTTTCTTATTCACAGACTGAAGAATAAAAGCAAAGAAACATTACCTTATACCCATAAAATATATGCAGAAGCAATTCATAAATATTAATTTATGCTGTAAAAATATAAACAACTTAAAAATTTTGTTTCTTAAAGTGGAGATGTGCAGAATAAGCCTATCTGGTCTTGGAATCCATGATATAATCATGTAAAGAAACAAAAAGTAGACACTTATTATAACAAAAATATATCTAGCTATTAATCTTAAAGTGCAGATTTATATACCATGGAAACTTGAAAAAGTACAAAGATGTACACATCATGAATTCACAGGTGAAATGTGAGCACAAGATTTTCAAGGTTCTCTAATGAAAAGGAAGCAGAAGCTAAGTATACAGTTACATACAGAAGTTACATTGAACAGAGATTATACAAATCATATGCAAATATGTAGCAGTGTGTCACAGTAGTGTGTCACACATAGTAGTGTGTCTTAAAAGTACATTGATAATGATGATGAATCTCTAGATTGATTTATAATGGCCAGGAAGTCATATTCCTATCTTACTCAGGTAAAGGAATCTATTTTATTCATTCAGAAAGAGAACAAAAATGCTTGGTGCTCTAGAAAGTCATCCCCTTTCAGTTTGTTACTTCAGAACCATCTCTAGGTTACAGTGCAACTTTCACACATCCCCAGTTATGTTAAGGCCTGAGTATATGGCCCAGGATATCACAGGTAGCTTGCTTTTGTGATCTTTTCCCTGGGGTATTCCTTTGTTCTATTTACTTTCTTTTCTAAGAAGGAAAAATATTGAGTTAAAATATACACAAAATTCTCTTTACCTAGAAAGACTATCTCTATACTTTCAGTGAAGTTCTGTATAAGTGAGTGATTAAAACTTCTCAATATTTGAAAAGTGAAAGTGTAAATCCACTCAGTCATGAATGACTGTTTGCAACCTCATGGACTATACAGTCCATGGAATTCTCCAGGCCAGAATCCTGGAACGGGTATTCCAGAGAATCTTCCCAACCAGTTGAGCCACAAGGGAAGCCCTCATCTACTTTAGACCTGCCCTAGAGGTCACTCACCTATACAGAACTCCACTCAAGCAGTAGAAAAGAGTCTTTATGTGTTGCGTGCTTGGTTACTTTCCTGATTAATACTAACTGAGCCCTTGTAAGTACTAACACCTCTGGATGTATGGACATTGAAAAGGAGAGATTCCTACCACTCTTCTTTCATGTAACAGTTGATTTCAGATCTGACTATTTGAGGATCAGGACACCTATCCCAGGTCTGCATGATATCAGGCCACAAGGTGTGCTTCTTTGGTGGAGGGGGACTTATAGTGAGTAAGCAAAATCTTAACTTTCTTACAATTTTAATGGATAAAATCATTCCATTTTAACCCCTGCTTGTAAGAGAGCTTTTACATCCTTCACAGTTCTATCTAGGAAAAGATACTAATTTCTATTTTGGAAGGTAAAGGAGTATTGGAAGGTATATTTTCTTTTCAACTGTATGCCCTTCAGAATATTAATAGCTTTTTCACAGGGCTAAAAAAGTGAAATTGACTTTAAGATTAATTTTTTTATTGTACATAACAATATGTAATACAAACTCAGTGTTTCTTGCTTTCTAGGACTAATATCTCAACCTGTTGAATGCAATAGAGATAGATAGAAATGTAAAAAGAAAGAAAGACAGATAGATATTCATGCCTACACACACACACACATGCATATATATATATATATATATATATACATGCATTAAAATGCAGTGGTTGCATAATGGCAAGTATAATAGAACTTTCTAACTTTAAATTTCTAAACTGTAATTACCATGACATTGTTGCTGCTGCTAAGTCGCTTCAGTCACGTCCAACTCTGTGCAACCCCATAGACAGCAGCCCACCAGGCTCCCCCATCCCTGGGATTCTCCAAGCAAGAAAACTGGAGTTGGTTGCCTTTTCCTTCTCCAATGCATAAAAGAGAAAAGTGAAAGTGAAGTCCTTCAGTCATGTCCAACTCTTAGTGACCCCAGGGACTGCAGCCTACCAGGCTCCTCCATCCATGGGATTTTCCAGGCAAGAGTCCTGGAGTGAGTTGCCATTGCCATAATGACATTAGCACTATAGAAAACAATAAATATGTTTATTCTGAGTTACCTTGTGATATACTAAAACAGCAATTTAGTGCATTTATTATGGAATAAATAATTAAAGTGACTAAAATATTTTGCAAATATCAATTGTTCTATAAATGCTAATATGTTCATAGAAGAAACATAGATGTTTAGGAAAAATGATGAATTGACAAATATTAAATAATAATTTAATCAAACTATTTGAGCACCATGGCCCAGACAAGTTGCCACATAAAATTAACCATCACAGCATATTATCCAGGGACTTGTAATATTAATAGATTAATATTCTCCTTTTAGTATTTTACCTTTGTTACCTAATTTTTTTAAAAGAAAGATTTTATATCAATAAAGTAAAATGTCACCTGCTATTAATAAAATAAAACTAAAATTATATAATATAACCAAAAATAATGTTTTCTGTAGTCTGCTAAAACTCCTGAAACTCGTCTTACCCTAGTCTATTTTTTAAAAATTAGAGAAATTGGAAAATTTTAGAGAGGTATTAATAAATTTCTTGCACCAAGGTAAGACTTCCTTGCTGATTAAATCGATTCATTTAATTAGAATTAAAAAGTGATTAATTAAACTATTCCACATAGTGATAGAAAGAGGAGGAACGATGATTACTCTTTGCAGAAAACAAGTGTAAATAACAATATTGCCAGTAACAACCATTCAGTGGCACCAGAAATAAGCCAAAGTCAAACAGAGTATTGAGAAGCATTTGTTCTTTAAAAAGTGCTGAAGTGTTACAAAAGTGCATCTGTGGCTTTCTTGCCTGGAAATGCTCCTACCCTCTTTCTGCCCTCTTCCCTGTTTGATCATTGGAAATGAGAGTTTTACTGTTATGGGGTTTGGGAAAATTATCAGCTTTACAGGTGCAGACTTGATTTAATGTGGGAACAGGAGATACGCCCAGGTCTTTGCCAACTAAAATCAGCAGGCTCAGTTTTAAAGATATGGAATGTCCATATAGACATGGGAATCTAAAAGTGAGGTCCCAGTTCTGAAAGGGCAGTAGACAAGGCAGAAATTTAATGGTGATATCTAAAAGTGACTGATCTATATAAGAGCTGAAAGGAGCTCCAAACCTATCCTTGGCATCAGATAAACTACACATGCAGTGGGGGGGTGAGGGTGGGGTGACCTAAAGAACCATGAAAAGTCTAAAATGTATGGGCTATTTAAAATTTCTAAAGAATTTAAATGCATTTTTCTACTAATTCAGGGTGAGCTCAACAGAACACAGAGCCTTATGGACTTAGGCATGTTATATGACCACTCACACACACACACACACACACACACACACACACACACAGGAAAAACACTGTAAGAAATCAAGTAAAAAAGATTAAATGTTTTATCAATTGCATAATAGATAAAACCTAAGAACAGGCAAGTTTTTGAAAACTACAATAACTCTCAGGATAATAAAATAAAGTCCCAAATTACTATATTAACTACAATTTTCAATTAACTAAACATCATTAAGCCTGAAAATAAAAGTGACCAAAAGATAAAAACATAGCAAATGACAGACAAAATAACTCTCAGTGAGCTCAGATGTTTAATTTAGCAGATAATACTTTTAAAGCTGCTATAATTAAAATGTTTGAAGTAAAATAGTAACAAATAATAAAAGAACTAAAGATAAATGTTCTAACAATGAGCAACAAATACAATATTTAAGAGAGAAATGAATATAATAGCAAAGAAACAAAGGGAAAGTTGCAATGCTGCTGCTGCTGCTAAGTCACTTCAGTCATGTCTGTCTCTGTGCAACCCCATAGACGGCAGCCCACCAGGCTCCCTCGTCCCTGGGATTCTCCAGGCAAGAACCCTGGAGTGGATTGCCATTTCTTTCTCCAATACATGAAAGTGAAAAGTGAAAGTGAAGTTGCTCAGTCATGTCCGACTCTTCATGACCCCAAGGACTGTAGCCTACCAGACTCCTCCATCCATGGTATTTTCCAGGCAAGAGTACTGGAGTGGGGTGCCATCGCCTTCTCTGAAAGTTGCAATGAGAAGCAAGTAATTTAAATGAAAGTATAAACCAGTTGGGCTCTGGTAGATCTGAGATGGCAATTAAAAAAAAAAACAAAACAATAATAAAGCAAGTAGAAAATGAGTAAAGGTAAAGAAGATTTGAACAAGTTTATTTAAACACATTTTAATGGTAAAATATTTTGAAATAAGTGTAACAAATGTGGTATAAGTCTTGTAAAATGAAACTTACAAACCACTGCTAAAGAAATTAAAGGTTTGAATGAACAGAGAAATATATCATGTCCACAGGCTGAAAGACTTGCTGTTTTAAGGTGGCAGAACAGTCCAAACTTATCTACAAATCAACATAATTGCTATCAAATTTCCAGTGGATTTTTGAGACAGACCAACCCATTCTAAATTTATATGTGAAAAAAACTTCCAGAAGTGCTACTATCTTTTATCATGATTTCAAAAATAATTTTACATTTACAAAATAGTTGCAATGATTGTACACAGAATTCTCACATTCCCATCCCCCTACTTCTCCTAACATCAGCAACTTGCATAACTATGTCATTTTTATCTAATTTCATAAATTAACATGCTGAAAATTAAATACCTAAAGTAATTACCTAAAGTATGCCCTTTATTGGAGAAGACAATGGCACCCTACTCCAGTACTCCTGCCTGGAAAATCTCATGGACGGAGGAGCCTGATGCGCTGCAGTCCGTGGGGTCGCTAAGAGTTGGACACGACTGATCGACTTCCCTTTCACTTTTCACTTTCGTGTACTGGAGAAGGAAATGGCAACCCACTCCAGTGTTCCTGCCTGGAGAATCCCAGGGACGGCGGAGCCTGGTGGGCTGCGTAGTCCAGTCTATGGGGTCACATAGACTCGGACACGACTGAAGCAACTTAGCAGCAGCAGCATGCACTTTATTCATATTTCTCCAATTTTTCTACCAATAATTTTTGTCTTTGGCCTTATACTGACTGTATACTTTGCCCCTGCCTTTCCTTCCCACTAGTTTCAATAAAAATGTCCTGGATTTTAATTCAGTTAGAGTATTTTTCACTGTCCCTCAGTAGGAATTTTCTACTTCAGTTCCTATCACATCCTTATTTGAAATGAAAAAAATCTTCAGATAGTAAAATTTAATTTTTGTACCATGTGCTTCAATAGATCTTGGAAACTGCATACAATAATACATTTGCCATTACAGAAACATACAGAATACCACATTATCATAAAAGTTCTTAATGTGCAACCTATTTACAGCCTATCTCTCCTCCCTCCCCAAACCCCTTAGCAAGTACAGATCATTTTTTTTTCCTGTTTTAAGAATTTAGTCTTTTCCAAAATATTATATAAATGCAATCACAAAACATATATACTTTGACTCTGATTTCTTTCCCATAATAAAATTCATTTGAGACTCATTCTTTTTGTTTAAATCCATAGTTTATTCCACCGTATGGATTTACCACATTATTTATCTATTCACTTATTGTGACATGTATCTTGTTTCCAAATATTGGAATTTGTGAACTGAGCTGATTCAAACATCTAATGGATAATTGTATGAGCATAAATTTTCAATGCACTTTGGTAATTCATTGCTGGGTTATATTTTAAAAGTATGTTCAACCTTATGATTAACCACCTTTTTTTTCCCCCCAGAGGTTCTGTACTGTTTTCACAGGCAATAGAAATGTTTTCTTTGTATAGCATGCTTGACAGCACTTGATATTTTCACTTTATATTTTTCAGCCACTTTAGCAATTGTCTAAATGTTCTTCAGTATGATTTTAATATGCATGTCCTTAATAATATGATATTGAGTTACTTTTCCTTTGCTTACTTAATATTTATGTATCTTCTTTCAGAATGTATCTCTTATGATTTTATGTCCATTTTCTTATTAAGTCAATTAGGTTACTGAATTTTTTAGAAATCTTTTTATATTCAAGAAAAAGCTAATATAAGATATATGATATACGAACATTTTCTCCAGAATTTGGCTTAACTTTTCATTACATTAAAATTTCACAGAGAAAAACATTTGTTGAAAAGGTCACCAATTAAACTTGTTGTTTTTTAAATATAATGCTTTTAATGTCTATATTAAAAAATTATAGAATTCAATGTCATGAGACTTTATATTTTACAGAAATTGTGTAATTTTTTGTTTTATATTTGTCTACAATTCATTTGACTCAATTCTTGGATGAAGTGAGAGGTATGCATCAAGGTTTATTATTTGTTTTTAATGTGGAAGTACAATAAGGACAGTACCATTTATTGAAAAAAGAATCATTCATCAACTGAATTTGAGTGCAATTTTAAATAAAATGCTGACTATATTTCTGATTATCTATTGCTGAGTTCTCTATTTTATATCAATGAACAATTAATTGGGTACTATCTTGATTATTATTCAGTTCAGTTCAGTTCAGTCGCTCAGTCATGTCCAACTCTTTGTGACCCCATGAACCACAACATGTCAGGCGTCCTTGTCCATCTCCAACACCTGGAGTTTATTCAAACAGATGTCCATTGAGTCTGTGATGCCATCCAATCATCTCATCCTCTGTCATCCCCTTCTTTTCCTGCCTTCAATCTTTCCCAGCATCAGGGTCTTTTCAAATGAGTCAGCTCTTCGCATCAGGTGGCCAAAGTACTGGAGTTTCAACATCAATCCTTCTGATGAATACCCAGGACTGATGTCCTTTAGGATGGACTGGATGGATCTCCTTTCAGTCCAAGAGACTCTCAAGAGTCTTCTCCAACACCACAGTTCAAAAGCATCAATTCTTTGGTGCTCAGCTTTCTTTATAGTTCAACTCTCATATCCATACATGATTACAGGAAAAACCATAGCCTTGACTAGACAGACCTTTTTTGACAAAGTAATGTTTCTGCTTTTTTATATGCTATCTAGGTTGGTGTTAACTTTCCTTCCAAAGAGTAAGTGTCTTTTAATTTCATGGCTGTAATCACCATCTGCAGTGGTTTTGTAGCACAAAAAATTAAAGTAAGCCACTGTTTCCACTGTTTCCCCATTGTTGTGCCAAGAAGTGATGGGACAGGAAGCCACAATCTTACTTTTCTGAATGCTGAGCTTTAAGCCAACATTTTCACTTCCTCTTTTACTCTCAACAAGAGACTCTTTAGCTCTTCTTCACTTTCTGCATAAGGGTAGTGTCATCTACATATCTGAGATTATTGATATTTCTCTTGGCAATCTTGATTCCAGCTTGTGCCTCTTCCAGCCCAGCTTTTCTCATGATGTACTCTGCATGTAAGTTAAACAAGCAGGGTGACACCTTAACGTACTCCTTTTCCTATTTGAAACCAGTCTGTTGTTCCATGTCCAGTTCTAACTGTTGCTTTCTGACCCGCATATAGGTTTCTCAAGAGGCAGATGAGGTGGTCTGGTATTCCCATCTCTTTCAGAAATTTCCATAGTTTATTGTGATCCACACAGTCAAAGGCTCTGGTATAGTCAATAAAGCAGAAATAGATGTCTTTCTGGAACTGTCTTGCCTTCGGTGATCCAGCAGATGTTGGTAATTTGATCTCTGGTTCCTCTGCCTTTGCTAAAAGCAGCTTGAACATCTGGAAGTTCATGGTTCACAAATTGCTGAAGCTTAGCTTGGAGAATTTTGAACATTACTTTCGTAGCATGTGAGATGAGTACAATTTTGTGGTAGTTTGATCATTCTTTCGCATTGCCTTTCCCTGGGATTGGAATGAAAACTGACCTTTTCCAGTCCTGTGGCCACAGCTGAGTTTTCTAAATTTGCTGGCTTATTGAGTGCTGCATTTTCACAGCATCATCTTTTAGGATTTGAAATACTTCAACTGGAATTCCATCACCTCCACTAGCTTTGTCCATAGTGATGCTTTCTAAGGCCCACTTAACTTCACATTCCAGGATACCTGGCCCTAGGTGAGTGATCACACCATTGTGAATATCTGGGTAGTGAAGATCTTTTTTGTACAGTTTCTCTGTGTATTCTTGCCACCTCCCCTTAATATCTTCTGCTTCTGTTAGGTCCATATCATTTCTGTCCTTTACCGAGCACATCTTTGCATGAAATGTTCCCTTGGTATCTCTAATCTTCTTGAAGAGACCTCTAGTATTTCCCATTCTGTTGTTTTCTCTATTTCTTGCATTGATCACTGAGGAAGGCTTTCTTATCTCTTTTTACTATTCTTTGGAACTCTGCATTCAGATGCTTATATCTTTGCTTTTCTCCTTTGCTTTTCGCTTCTCTTCTTTTCACAGCTATTTGTAAGGCCTCCTCAGACAGCCATTTTGCTCTTTTGCATTTCTTTACCATGGTGATGGTCTTGATCCCTGTCTCCTGTACAATGTCATGAACCTCTGTCCATAGTTCATCAGGCACTCTATCTATCAGATCTAGACCCTTAAATCTATTTCTCACTTCCACTGAATAATCATAAGGGATTTGATTTAGGTCATACCTGAATGGTCCAGTGGTTTTCTCCACTTTCTTCAATTTCAGTCTGAATTTGGCAATAAGGAGTTTATGAAATGAGCCACAGTCAGCTCCCAGTCTTGTTTTTGATGACTGACTTGATTAGTATAGATTTATAGTTAAGTTGGTAATGACACCTCACTCCAGTACTCTTGCCTGGAAAATCCCATGGGTGGAGGAGCCTGGAAGGCAGCAATCCATGGGGGCGCTAAGAGTCGGACAGGACTGGGCGACTTCACTTTCACTTTTCACTTTCATGCATTGGAGAAGGAAATGGCAACCCACTCCATTGCTCTTGCCAGGAGAATCCCAGGGTCAGGGGAGCCTGGTGGGCTGCCATCTATGGTGTCACACAGAGTCGGACACAACTGAAGTGACTTAGCAGCAGCAGCAGCAGCATAGTTTAGTTATATATATGAAATACACTAGTATCAGTCTTCAAAATGTTTTACTTTTTGATGAATAAATAAATAAATGCTAGTATCTGAGTCTACCTTCAAATAATATTATGTTGTTTCATCTGTAATATATGTACCTATAACAATATAGTTCCAAATTCTCCCTTTCACCAATCTTATATATTTTACATATCCATGTACTATATAACACTCAACATACTTTTCCTTTAACTACCAGATTATCTTTTAGGGTGAATAAAAATAACAAAAAACATTTAATTTACTTCATTTTTTCTGTTTCTCAACATTATTCTTTTCTCTTGTTACTGAAAAATGTATATCAACATTTCTCTGCTTGAAAACCTTCATTAGAATATTTTATACATTAGGTCTGCTGGCAATGAATTCTAATTTTGTTTTCTCTGAGAAAGTCTTCACTTCTCCTACTTTATTAATGTGTAGTTTTGCTAGGAATTACATTCCTGTAGTTCTGTGTTGACAGTTATTTTTTCTTTTCTTCTTTTTTTTTTAATCAACACTTTAAAAATATCAACCATTGTCTTCTTAATTGCAAGGTTACTTATGAGAAGATTGCTATAAATTTAACCCCTGGTACCTTTGTAAGTAATATATATTTCTACTTTTCAAGATTTTCACTTTGCTTTTATTTTCAGTAATTTAAATATGATACATATACAAATAAATGAGTTTTTCTGTGTTGATTACTTTTGCTATCTGTGTGGTACTCTGTAAGCTTGTGTGATGTTCTATAAACTACTGTATCTATGGTTTGGTGTCTGTCACTAATTTTGGAAATTTCTTAACCATTACTTTTCTTCACATTTTTTTCCATTTTGTTTCCCTTTCTGAGATTAAAATGATGTGTCTATTATATCATTTGATATTTTCCCAAAAGTGTTAATATTCTTTTATGATTTGACTTTTGTTTTATTTTGAATGATTTCTAATGATTCATCTTGGAGTCAAATTGCCAACATTCATTGGTTCATAGAGAAAACAAGGAAATTAAAGCAAAAAATATCTACTTGTGCTTCATTGACTATGCTAAAGCTTTTGACTATGTGGATCACAGCAAACAATGGAAAATTCTTGAAGAGTTGGGAATACTAGAGCACCTTATCTGCCTCCTGAGAAACCTGTATGCAGATCAAGAAGCGAAAAATAGAACTGTACATGGAACAACAGACTGGTTTCAATTGGGAAAGGAGTGCATCAAGACTATATATTGTCATCCTGCTTTTTTAATTTCTATGCAGGGTATATCATGTGAAATGCTATGCTGAGGAATCACAAGTTGGAATCAAGACAGCTGAGAGAAATATCAACAACCTCAGATACACAGATAATATCACTCTAATGGCAGAAAGTGAAGAAGAGCTAAAGAGCTTCTTGATGGAGTGAAAGAGGAGAGTGAAAAAGCTGGTTTAAAACTCAACATGAAATAAAAAAGACCATGGCATCTGATTCTATCACTTCATGGGAAATAGAAGGGGAGAAATGGAAAGAGTGACAGAGTTTATAGTTTCTTGAGCTTCAAATTCACTGCAGATAGTGACTGCAGCCATGAAATTAAAAGATGTTTTTGCCTTGGAAGAAAAATTATGACAAACATAGTGTATTCAAAAGCAGAGATCACTTTGCTGACAAAGGTCCCTATAGTCAAAGCTCTGTTTTTTCCATTAGTCATGTACAGAAGTGAGAGAGCATTAAAAAAAGCTGAGCACCAAAGAACTGATGCTTTCAAACTGTGGTGCTGGAGAATATCCTTGAGAGTCCCTTGGACTGCAAGGAGATCAAACCAATCAATCCTCAAGGAAATCAACCTTGAATATTCATTGGAAGTACTGATGCTGAAGCTGAAGCACCAATATTTTGGCCACCTGATGCAAACAACCAAATCCTGATGTTGGAAAAAATTGAAGGCAAAAAGATAAAGGTGTGACAGAAGATGAGATGGTTAGATAGCATCATCAACTCAATGGGCATGAGTCTGTACAAACTCCACTAGATTGTAAAGGACAGGGAAGCCTACAGTTCATGGGGTCATGAAGAGTCAGGCATGACTTAGTGACTGAGCAACAACAACAACAATCTTGGAATTCACTGATTGTTTCCTTGATGGTATTGTATTTAACTGCAAAGTACATCTTAGACCATCATTCTCTTTTATTTTCCCCAGCCCTCTAGCATTTCCATTTGGTCATTTCTTACTATTTTTGGTCTATGGTAAAATTACCTTCAAAATGATGATTTTGCATGTTTTCTCTATTTTTATTAGTGCCATTAACATGCTAAGCGTTATTATTCAATTTTCATGTATGTTAAATCCAACATCCATGCTATATCTGAATTTAGTTCTGATAGTATCTTTATCTCTTCAGACTGCGTTTTTTTTTTTTTTTTTTTTTGCTTTTTGTAATGCCTTGCAATTTTTTTTTTTTTTTTTTGGACAGCTGGTCATAAGTGTAGGCATTGAGATATATATGAAACTTATATTTACATTTATAAAATATTTGTTAAAACCTATCTAATATATTTATACTTAGACATGCGCATGCCTTTTTTTCCAGTGACAAAAATAATGGGGCTATGTTTAATAAAGTTAGGAGTTGGGATTGAAGGCTTCCTGTTACTACTTTTCTTTCCAAATACCACAGGCTGCATATTCCCCTACTGACTGGGTTTATCAGTTTAGTTTGGATCAGTTGCTCAGTCATGTCCAACTCTTTGTGACCCGATTGGCTGTACCATACCATGCTTTCCTGTCTATCACCAACTCCTACAGCTTGCTCAAACTCATGTCCACTTAGTCAGTGATGCCATCCAACCATCTCATTCTCTGTTATCCCCTTCTCCTCCTGCCTTCGATCTTTCCTAGCATCAGGGTCTTTTTCAGTCAGTCAGTTCTTTGCATCAGATGGCGAAAGTATTGGAGTTTCAGCTTCAGCATCAGTCCTTCCAATGAATATTCAGGGCTGATTTCCTTTAAGATTGACTGGTTTGATCTCCTTGCAGTCCAAGGGACTCTCAAGAGTCTTCTCCATCACCACAGTTTAAAATTATCAATTTATCAGTGCTCAGCTTTCTTTATGGTCCAACTCTCACATCCATACATGACTATTGGAAAAACCATGGCTTTGACTAGATGGACCTTTGTTGGCAAAGTAATGCCTCTGCTTTTTAATATGCTGTCTAGGTGGGTTAATTTGCAGAGTACTTTCCTCAATATCTGATTTCCAGAGAATTAGTCTCTTGCAGCACTTTCAACTGTAATCCACTGTTATTTTGATTTTTCTCATGATAGCCTGGAGGTAACTGGAGTGGGAAGTGCCATTCTCTACTACTCTAATTCATACTAAATTTTAGGCAGATTCTGTTCCCCTTTGCTTCAGGGCTTTGGTCTTCACAAGTGTTCCTTCCCTGCCTCTAACTATCACAGCAAATGTTTCATTCTTTCCTGCCCATGCTGTTGTTGCTGTTTAGTTGCTAAATGTTGTCTAACTTGTGATGCCACAGACTGTAGCCCACCAGGCTCCTCTGTCCACAGAATTTCCCAGGCAAGATTACTGGAGTGGTTTGCCATTTCCTTCTCCAGGGGATCCTCCTGACCCAGGGATCAAACCCATGTCTCTTGCATTAGCAAGCATATTCTTTACTGCTGAAGCACCAGGGAAGCACTTATCATGAACTTAAACTCCATCTCTCTGCCAGCTCTTCTCAGCTGCAACATTGCCAATATAATTTCTGTGTTTCTTCTTTATGCAGATTAAAGCCATTTCTCCATAATAGAGATGGCAGAGATGGGTATAGCATCTCTCCATAAGACACTAGTGGCTACTGTTTGTCTTTGCCTGTCAACATCACAAGAAAAGTTTTCCCAGGATTCTATTCAATCTTATGAGTAGCTTCCAAAAATCTTAGAGGAAAATCTGGAAGAGTGTGACCCTACCTGTATGTATACACCTGTGTACTTTATATGCTTGTTCTTTCTCACACTCGCATCTTAGCTATTCATCAAAGTGTATTAGCTGTATCTTCTTACTGGCATATATAACCCCCTTCAGTGTCTGTCCTAGGTTACCATACACTTAGATTGTGTTTCTCCCTAGAGGCATCTTTTTCTCTCCCAATATTCTAGGTTACTTGATTGTCTTGGAAAGTCTTTTCACTTGATGGGGTTCAAGAAAAGTTGTTAATTTCATTTATTTGCAGTTTGTATATCTAATTTTTAGTTGCAGAGGTTGGAATGAGACTTCTGGTACTCTGTATCTCTGAACTAAAACTGTTGTTTATTGAAAACAACAAAATTTGTTTTAGATTAATATTCAATTGCCTCTATATTTGCTTTTTTTTCCATAGTTAAAACTATTATGCAAATAATAATACTAAAGGATTGATTCAAATTTTATAAATAATGTCTGTGAAGAGAATTGATGCTTTTGAACTGGTGTTGGAGAAGACTCTTGAGAGTCCCTTGGACTGCAAGGAGATCCAACCAGTCCATTCTGAAGGAGATCGGCCCTGGGATTTCTTTGGAAGGAATGATGCTGAGGCTGAAACTCCAGTACTTTGGCCACCTGATGCGAAGAGTTGACTCATTGGAAAAGACTCTAATGCTGGCAGGGATTGGGGGCAGGAGGAGAAGGGGACGACAGAGGATGAGATGGCTGGATGGCATCACTGACTCAATGCACGTGAGTCTGAGTGAACTCGGGGTATTAGTGTTGGACAGGGAGGCCTGGTGTGCTGCAGTTCATGGGGTGGCAAAGAGTCGGACACAACTGAGCGACTGAACTGAACTGAATATGCTATAAATACAAAAAAATATATTTTTTAAAATATATATATTTAAATTAAACAATCAAATAAACTGACTTTAACTCTTTCACATTTAAAGTATACGTAAGGTTTTCTAAGTTGATTGATATTGTTATTTTGCAAGTGAAACTAACTTGGGTTAAGGGTTGGGGTGTGAAGATAAGACTGGAACAACAATGATGAAATACCTGAAAATGAGAAAAAAGACAAAAAAGATGTAACTACAGTAACCAAAATAGTAATGTTTGATCTTAAAGTGACCTTTACAACTTGTATTCTATTTAAACATTACCCCAGCACTGACCTAAAAGCTCCCATTTTTATATGTAATAAAGATATGTACCTGGTGTCTCCAAAGTGAACAAAAATCCAGCGAGAATTATTATCAACTTTCCTTTCTCATCTATTACTGAAAGAATACTTTTCATCATAGAAATAGACTAATAAAAATAAGACACTTGATTCTTGCAAGCATATAACTTCCTCCAAACAAAATCAGTTCATTTCAGGAGGGGAAATACAGATTAATACACAGGAGTTTTGAGTAATTTACCTTGTCCTCCTTCAATAAGCATATGGAAAGAAAACAATGGATGAATGATGATCATAATTTTGTGTAAAATATTTAGGGGTTAGTGTAACTGGAAGTTGAATGCTTCTCTGTAGCAGGAGATGAAGCTGATAATGTGAGCCAGACCAGATATTTACAAAGCCTTTTTAAGCCAGGCTAAATAATTTACTCTTCTGTAATAGGCAAAAAAAGAACTAGAAAATAGCTTGAATTGTCATGATATAATTACATTTTTAGAAAGGCAACACTGGTGGTGACAAAGCAATCTTGATTAAAGGGCAGACCCAAATTAGAGAGCTGTCACAGTGTCATTGGCAAGAGGGGTAAGAGCCAAAAGTAGGAACACTAGTGTGCATGAGTAAGTAGAATGAGATTCAGAAGGTAATTTTTAGATATGACTAATGACATTTAGTTCCTGATTAAATATAGAAGGGAGAACTTTGAAAATAAGGTATATGATGAAACCTAAAATTAATGAATAACAAAAAAGAATGAAGTTTAAAGAGTAGATTTTATTTCAACTTTAAGTCTATTTATTTCTTGCTACATTTTGACAGTTCTTACAAATAATCTCATTTTATTTTCAGGGACATTCCTTTGACTTTACCTTATAAATATATTTTGTATTGTTGTTGCTATTGGTGTTGTATGGCAGTACAGCACCAGGCTATATGGCAAGTATTTTTAAAAGCTATTTATAATACATTGATTCTTTCCCATAACACTGCATGCTTGTGTCTATGCAAACATTCTTATCTTCCTGTGGATAAAAAATGTGGTAATCTGAAACTTTCTCTGCATCTGACAATGTGAACTTTTTTGGGGGGGAATTCTTTTTCACTCTTTGTTTCACTGTTTTATTCTTTCTTATTTAAATTGGATCATTTTCTCAAGTATCTGCTGATTCTCAGCTATATCTTTAAGAACCAAATATTCAAAGGTGATTAAATTTCCTGGTTCCTAGCAGTTTTACTAACTCACTGGCTTAACTATAAATGGATAAAAAGTGGTCACTTTTTTTAGGGTCTATAAAATATCAGTATTTGGAGATATTTCTTTGATTTAGTGTTTATTCAGGTTCTCTGAACAAGAATTCGGCAAGAATGAGCCTGAAGCACATTTCTTGAATGTAGAAGTTCTCAGACAATTCAGAAGGGGCTGTGTCTCACATTATCTAGATTTATACATGATCTTTCTTCACAGTCTTGGAGTTCCACTCTCTTCTTGGTATACTTGATAACCTAAAATTCTGAGATTCATTATGGATCCTGAGGATAAATCAATTCACTTCTTGCCATTATTTCCATTAGCAAAGACTTTAAATTGGAGGTAACTATTTTCTAATAAATCATTTATCCTTCATTTTCCAGTTGCTTTCATTTTTTCAAATATTTTCTCATTAATTAATTTATTGAATTATATTGTCTAATCCTTTGTTATCATTATCTTTGTGGGTCTTTACATTTCCAATTTATTTTATACAATTTAAAGCAATCTAGGAAGGGAGAAAATATAAATATTTGTGGTTGAATTGTATTCACCTACTCCAAATATGCTGTTTAAGTTTAACAATTTAGTTATTTTCCAGTTAGAACTACAATTCAGCCATTAAAAACTGGAAATCAGAGCATCTGCCCTACCTATTTCACAGGGCATCATAAAATTATGACAATTTAATATTAATTAAAACATACATTAAAATATATATTAATTAAAAATATACAAATATGAAGCACTTTTAGACATTCAAGCATTATCATGAAAATAACCTGTAAGCAAACCCTTCATTTTTCAGCAGATGTGATTTAAGCGGCATTCTCAATTTGTAAAGAAAGTATAAATCAATTCACCATGAGGTGTTTATGGGTTTTCACAGATGTGTGGCCTGCATACATAGTTCCCACAGAAAGTTGTCCAGTGGAGATATATTACTGTACCTATCCCCACAGCTTATGCAGTAAATTCCTGAGTCTTTGTGTATAAAAAAGATGAAAACAAAGGATATCTATGATTTCATTGTATGTCTGCACTATCCAATTCTGTAGTCTTTCATTCTCTCATGATTCATATTCAGATTTTCAAAAACAATTAGGATTCTAAATTTGACCAAGGCTTAGTCTAACTTGTATATGTATACATATATATGGGACATTATATATGTATATGTATATTCATCTACATCTCCTGTTTACCTGTCTACCTGCTTCTCAGTGTGTCTTGGAGGAAAGAAAGGAAGGAAATAAATCAATATTTAATACAGTTGATTTTAAAAATGGATTATTGTATGACAGTTTATATTTCTATGCATTATGATTTTTAAGTTTTCAACTTTCCACTTGAATGTGAGTACATATTTTATATTCAGAAAATAATTATTTTTAAATTGTACTCTAGCAGATACAGGACTGTCATGGTACAGAGATGAAAAGATCTAGTTATTATTGTTTTAGGACATAATTTAACAAATTTTGAAAAATCTAGCCTCATAATTAAATAAATACTGACTTTAATAAATTAACACCTGTGTGTAAGATTTTTGGTTTCAGGTAGGTAGAAACAATCTTGCAAACAATTAATCACTCTTCTCTCAATCCTGTAGTGAGTTGTAATATATGCTAAATGATGCATAAAGGGAGGGACTTCTTTAATTCATTCTACCAGGAATATACAGCACATACGAAGAGAAAGATTAGAAATTATCTTTGATTGCTCAGTTTGGTGGAATCCCAATATTTCTATGAATAGGTAACAGTGAATTAATGAGGGAAGAGACATCTGCTTCCCTTAATGTTTTAACATGATTTATTCAAATTTATAATGGAGAATTGAGGAAAATAAGTTTGCACAAGTAAAGAAAATGTCAATAATCATTATAAGTAATCTGCAGAAATCATCTATTTCTTCATATGTGAATGGCCATTTAGCACGGGCCTTATCTGCAAACATTGTGCACATATAAAGTCACCACATTAGGGTCAAGCATAGTGATACTCTGAATCAAATTGAGCAATCAATAGTGACCGCTTAACCTGCATAATTGAAAATAAAACTATATTCATTTTTAGTATTTTGAAATCCATGAAATTGAAATTATTAGACAGAAAAATAAACCAACATCTTTGAATTTAAAACCAGAATAATGAGAAATCCACAAAACTTTATGTAATGCTGTAGGGCAAAACTATTCAATACATTTAAAATATTAGAACCATATTCCTTGGAAATCATTCAATAAAAATGACTTATTTTCACTTGGTATTAATATTTTAATTGTCACTGCTATTTTATTTTTTGGTTTGCCAAATATGTTAGCATTTTCTTCATCATATCCTGAAATAAAAATAGTTATATGTCACTAACTCTACCAAGGTAAAAGACAGTGAAATGGTATGTAATAAAGAATTGGGTTGAATTTTGTCCCAGGTTCCTGGGAGGTAACATCTAAACCTTTGGAATTTTCCAAGTGATAGAAGTGTCTTTGTTACTTATAGTGAGCTCCCAAGAAAACACCTGATAATTTATGCTAATGAGGTGACTCAGGAATGGACTCTTTACCCTGAAAGACTAACCATGTGATTAGAGGGTTTAGGATTTCAGTCCTATAATATTAGGCTCTAGCAAGGGAAGAGAGACTGAAGATTAATCTAAACCACAGGTCTTCTTTGGAAAAATGTCTATTTAGAATTTTTGTGCATATTTTATTGTTTTCTTTTTCTTTTTTGTTTCTTTTGATATTGAGCTGCATGTGCTGTTATATTCTAGAAATTAATCCCTTATTGGTCACATCATTTGGAAGTATATTCTCCCATTCTGTAGGCAGTCTTTTTGATTTGTTCATGTTTCCTTTGCTGTTCAAAAGCTTTTACATTTAATTAGGTTCTATTTATTTATTTTTGCTTTTATTTCCAGTATTCTAGGTGCTAAATCCAAAAGTGTATTGCTGTGATTTATGTCAAAGGATGTTAAATTTATGTTTTATTTTAAGAATTTTATAGTATCTCATCTTAAGATTAGGTATTCAATTCATTGTGAGCTTGCTTTTTTTTTTTTTTTTTGTATACAAGGTTAGTGTGTGCTTAGTCGCTCAGTCATATCTGACTCTAGTCCCCCCAGGTTCCTCTGCCCATGGGAGTCTCCAGGCAAGAATACTGGAGTAGGTTGCCATGCCCTCCTCATACAATGTTAGAGAACATTCTAATTCCATTCTTCTAGCTCTACTGTTTTCCCAGTACTACTTATTGAAGAGATTGTCTTTTCTCCATTGTATATGGTTGCCTCCTTTGTCATACATTAATTGACCAAAAGTGCATGGGTTTATTTCTGGACTTTCTGTAATGCTCTATCAATCTATATGTCTGCTTTTATGCCATTACCCTGCTATTTTGATGACAATAGTTTTGTAGTACACTCTGAAGTCTATACTATATATATAGCTAAATTACTGTATACCTAAAAATAATACAACATTAGAAATCAACTATTTTTCAATAAAGTTATATAAAAGGCACATGGCAAAATACAAACACACACACACACACACACGGGCAGCATTTCCATCAATGGTGCTTACATACTGAAGTCTCAATACCATCTCTGGACACAAAACTTGAGAGATTTTTTGGTTGAAAATAATCTGCATATTGTCACACATGCTAAAAACCTAATACATCACTGAGAATGTCACAAGCTTCACTTTTCATACCTTCTCATACCTCATTTTTATGGTAAGTCCCCTACATATGAGCAAGTTTCATTCTGATCATTAATACAGTTTGTTCATAAGTAAAACAAATTTGGCCTAGGTACCAACTAACATAATCAGCTATATGGTACTGTACTATAATAATTTTGTAATACTTTTCTACAAATAATACATAAAACATCCAAAAATAAACATTTTAAATCTTACAGTACAGTACCTTAGAAAGTAAAGTAGTATACAGCACCACCTGACATACAGGGGCTAGCACTGAGTGAACAGACAAGAAAAGATGCTGACTGGAGGAGAAAGAAGAGGTGGGAGATGGAAGAACTGAAGAATCATCAGCAATAAGAGGTGGAATGCAAGCTGCAATTTCATTCATGCCTCATGTGATGGCACAAGTTCTGGTTCCTTGCTGAATTTCATTCTATCTACTCTCTAAAAAAAGCAATTCAGTTATGTCTGAGTACTAACTCTTTTTTTCCTAGTTAGATGGCAAGGTAGCACTAGATTGCATTCTGAATGTATGCTGCAACATTCTGCACCATTCTATGTTCAGGTCCTTCCTATACCTCAAAAACTAAAACTGTCTCCTCAAATAAGGAAAACACCCTTGCTCTTTCCTGCATCATGAATCTCTTTGTGTCTTCAGGTACTTTTCTACCTCCTGTCTCTCTTCACTCTTTCTCTGGGCCTCCAATCCTATCAGGTCTTTATTAGTAAACTTCTTATGTTGCACAAAAAGGAGTTCAATGAAGTTATCCTCTAGCAGATATAGCTCCAGCTTCTTGCAAAGGGTCACTAAGTTGTTGAAGACCTCTTTGGACTCCTCATCCAAATGCACGTTCACATCTTTGAAAGTTTGCAACTTGAAGGTTCATATGTAGAGGCCTTACAATATCCCTTTCTTGTAATAAAGCTCCAATTACATTGACTAAGTTTTTTGAGTCATTCTAGTAAATTGTCAAACCTGAGGGGTAAAGGGAACCTCAAAATTTGTATCCAGCTGATGAGAAATGAAAGTGGCCTGTGAATCTCCAAACTGGTTATTGATGTCTGAAATAAGGGCAGTCTCATGGAGAACTAGTCCCTCAACCTGTGATCAAAAGTTTGGCTTACTTCTTCATAATTAATGTCAGAAGTCAGTGTACAATGAAAAGAAATAAACTGGCTGAGCAGATGAAAACATGATCATGTATGCACTTCCACTTACCACATTACCCTGCTTCATCCCCTAAATAGTATATAATTATTTTATATTATTAGGTTAATCACATTCCCATTAAGACTTGCATTTATAATTATCTTTTATTTTTT
Organism: Aepyceros melampus; assembly: GCA_006408695.1. Classification (NCBI taxonomy): domain Eukaryota; kingdom Metazoa; phylum Chordata; class Mammalia; order Artiodactyla; family Bovidae; genus Aepyceros; species Aepyceros melampus. The sequence continues at coordinate 46,895 of SJXQ01003398.1, forward strand.
GTCTTCCTATTGATTGTGCAAACTGATAAATATCTTTTACTATCATGATTATGTAACTATTACTCACTTAATATCATTGCATCGTGATTAGTCAACGAAAAACAATAGAATTTTATATCACCAAAGCTACCATTCAATAGAAAAATCTGTAATCACTTTTCAAAATCCAGATACATATCAGAATTATTTTGGAATTCTTTGAAAAATAAAAATACACAGGTATTGCTTTTTTTCCCCTAGAGTTCTAGATATGTTTATAATGAGCAGTCATGTTTAAAAACAACCGAACTATATGAAGATCTTTGTTGGTTTCACTTTTTCTATTTCTTATTCAGTGCTCCCATTTCATTTAGTTTGTTTTCCAGTTTTTCCATCTTTTCTTTTTATGTTCTTTCCCAAGCCTCTATCAAGAATAGTAGAAAAGCTTTTGTATACATATATATATATATATATATGTATAACATATAGTTTAGAAAACTTATGAAGTTTTGCTTAACTAAAATACTTATGACATTTTGATTCCACTTGCTTGACTCAGTATGAGTAAAATGTTCAGTTCAGTTCATTTCAGTCACTCAGTCATGTCCGTCTCTTTGTGATCCCATGAATCACAGCACGCCAGGCCTCTTCCATCACCAACTCCCAGAGTTCACCCAGACTTGCGTTCATCGAGTCAGTGATGCCATCCAGCCATCTCATCCTCGGTTATCCCCTTCTCCTCCTGCCTCCAATCCCTTCCAGCATCAAAGTCTTTTCCAATGAGTCAACTCTTCGCATGAGGTGGCCAAAGTACTGGAGTTTCAGCTTTAAATTTCTAATTTTAAAAAGTAGATATGCAATAAGCAACAAAGGTTTACTGTATAGCAAAGGCAACTACAGTCAACATCTTGTAACAATTCATAACTGAAAATAATTTCAAAAGTAATATATGTGTATATGTATAATTGAGTCACACACACACAAAAAAATTTAAAAGAATTATTCTTTTTGAAATTTTATAACGTTTGTCTTTTATGTCAGTTTTTCTAAATGTACTTTGAACATCTAACAACAACTTAGGAGACACAATATTTTAAATATGTTTTGCAAGATATGATTAATATAAATTAATACAAATAAAAATTATTATATTTAAATTATTAATGACATCATTAAAGATGCTCCTATTTTTTCCACATTTGATTAAATTTTCTCAGATAAATATTAATATGTCTTACTATGATTATATATATATATATATATTATCCCTTATGTCTCTTCTGATTTTTGCTTTACATATCCTTGTTCCTTTGTTGTTAGGTGTCTAATCATTTATGTTGTCTAACTTTATGACTTGTACCTTTAATTATTAAAAATATTCACTTTTGTTTCAAAAAAGAAAGAAAAGAAGTCAGTGCAGATGGTGATATCATTAAGTGTTTGAGGTATCAGGAACTATAACATATCCAAATTTCCCTTTTAGCCAATTTAGACTTCAGGTCTCCCATTGGTATTAGACAAATGTATATTTTCTTACTTTCTTTAATGATTGCCTAATCTGATTTATTAATGGCTACAATCTTTATTCTAGAGAATTGATAAGATAGAAAAGTGTGTCTATCTGTTTTTTAAGGTGTCACAGATAAGGATTTTCTTAGAAACCTAGTCTCAAAATTACTTCAAAATTAGTTTTTTAATCTAGTATTTCCCATCTTTTTAAAATCACAGGTCAGTATTAACAAAAAACAAAATGAAGGAAAGGTAGATTTTCAATGTTGAAAAGAAAACAAGAGAAAGAAAGAAAAATAAATGACATAAATATTTGTGCATGATAAGTAAATTACCTCTGAAGTTGCCTCCGAAATTGTTTCAAAACTGTTTGAGACAATGCAGCAGCATTTGAGAAAAAAAAATGCCATTGCTTCTTAATGATTATATTCTGTATAGTATTTATTTTAATATTTAAATTCAAATATTAGTAAGCTCAGTCTCAGTGTTCAATTATCATACATTATTTCTGTCATTAAAAATCATGAGTAGATGAAAGATGCAGAACCTGGTGGTGGTTAAAAGTCACTATACTTACTACAAAGCCACAGTCATCAAGACAGTATAGTACTGGCACAAGGACAGAAATACAGATCAATGGAACAAAATAGAAAGCCCAGAGATAAATCCACACACCTATGGACAGCTTATCTTCGACAAAGGAGGCAAGAATATACAGTGGATTAAAGACAATCTTTTTAACAAGTGGTGCTGGGAAAACTGGTCAACCACTTGTAAAAGAATGAANGAAATGACCAATACAGAATCATTGACTATGGAGAGTTATGGTCCAAGTTGACCTTTAGAATATAATTTTGTAGGGTCAGAATATATCTTTCTGAAAAAGTTCCAACATGAGTATGTGAGTTTTTTTTAATGTACAATCAAAATTATCATGAAAATAGATTAGAAAGGTTAAAGGCCATTTTGAAGACTAATATTTTTCACTCAAGGACAATAGAACCTGTATCAGTAGTTCTTTTTTTTTTTTCCCCCAAGCAAAGGACATGTCCCCTTTCTGTAGTTTGCATTGTATACAGCAATCTAGAGGATTATTCTAGTACATTGCTACATTTAGTGGAGTGGTAGGAGAAATAATCTGAACTCTTTATTTTCTCTCTTGAAGAGAATGAATCTTGCTGAATTTATATGAGCTTACTGCTCAAAAAAACACCACTTTATGGAAGTTGGACATGGAAGGTCTAAGTTTGGAGACTGAGAGCCCATTTTAAAATGGCATTTTGCTCCCCTTGAAATGAAAAAAAAGAACTTTTCTGTTTGTCTTTCAATCCTGTGCTAGCCAAATTCATGCACTTGAAATGTTTCTGCAGCAAACTGTAACATTTTCTATGGGTTTGAATCTACTTTATCCCAGGCACAGCTTAAATATCATCATCGAAGATGCCTTGAAATTGCAAGACCAATATCATTTCCAGTGGAGTTATTAGTTCTAATGACAAGGGTGTTTAGTTCTTTCATTTTGTAACTCTTCTTGTCTTGTCCCTTCCCATCACAATAAAAATAAAGGTTTTAGAGACAACATTAATAAGGGTTAGTGAGTATTCAAAAACTTGTCTTATTAAAGTTGAGAAAAAATTAAGTAATCAATACTTTGAAATACTGGTTGCAAATACTGGTCTCAATATCTCTTATAAACACATAGTCAACTTTGGTCTTTCCTTTTAAGAAACGGGAAAGGGTGCATTCTAAATTGCCACTCCAAATAATTTTCCAAACATTGTTGTATAGCTCAGGGTATGAAATACACTTCTCTGCTACATGAGGGTTTGTGTCTAGAAGACTTTTGAAGACTGCCAAAAGCGGTCTCTGGGGCCTAAATGTTTTATACTTCCACTGGCTTTTACTGCCACTTCCTTTCTCATCTTACAACCTCTAAACCTCTATCCTTTATTAGTGTGAAATTATACTGGGGGATAAATTGAAGATTATGGTAGTTGTAATTTTGTTTGACATCATAGCCTAAAAGTTAAACAGAGCCTGAATAAACCTTTGAAATATACAAGTATTGGCCTCAAACAGCCACACACTAACCCTCACTCTTTTGTGGCATTGGAGAAGACTCTTGAGAGTCCTTTGGGCTTCTGAGAGATCAAATCAGTCAACTCTAAAAAGAAAAGAAATGCAAAAAAGCAAAATGGCTGTCTGGAGAGGCCTTACAAATAGCTGCAAAAAGAAAAGAAGCGAAAAGCAAAGGAGAAAAGGAAGGACATAACCATCTGAATGCAGAGTTCCAAAGAATAGCAAGGAGAGACAAGAAAGCCTTCCTCCGTGATCAATGCGAAGAAATAGAGGAAAAGAACAGAATGGGAAAGACTAGAGATCTCTTCAAGAAAATTAGAGATACCAAGGGAAAATTTCATACAAAGATGGGCTCAATAAAGGACAGAAATGGTATGGATCTAGCAGAAGCAGAAGATATTAAGAAGAAAGAAAAACACCAATACAGTATACTTACACATATATATGGAATTTAGAAAGATGGTAATGATAAACCTGTACGCAAGACAGCAAAAGAGACACAGATGTATAGAACGGCCTTTTGGACTCTGTGGGAGAGGGAGAGGGTGGGATGGGTTGGCAGAGTGGCAGTGTAACATGTGTGATGTCGTGAGTGAAACGAATCGCCAGGCCAGGTTTGATGCAGGATGCAGGATGCTTGGGACTGATGCACGGGGATAATCCAGAGAGAGGAGTGGGGCGGGAGAGGGGAGGTGGGGGTCGGGACTGGGAGTTCATGTATACTCGTGGCTGATTCATGTCAATGTATAGCAAAATGAATACAGTATTGTAAAGCAAAACAAACTAAAAAAATAAAAATTAATTAAAAAAAAAAAAAAAAT
>SJXQ01003398.1:54477-131732 GCA_006408695.1 Aepyceros melampus
ACTTCACATTCCAGGATGTCTGGCTCTAGATGAGTGATCACACCATCATTATCCAGGTCGTGAAGATCTTTTCTGTACAGTTCCTCTGTGTATTCTTGCCACCTCTTCTTAATATCTTCTGCTTCTGTTAAGTCCAAACAATTTCTGTCCTTTATTGAGCTCATCTTTGCATGAGATATTCCCTTGGTATCTCTGATTTTCTTGAAGAGATCTCTAGTCTTTCCCATTCTGTTCTTTTCCTCTATATCTTTGCATTGACCGCATGACTGATTCATGTTGATGAATGGCAGAAATCAACACAACACTGTAAAGCAATTATCCTCCAATAAAAATAAATTAATTAAAAGATAAAACTTTACAAAAGCAAGCAAACAAACAAAACCCCCAAAGACTGCCAATAAAAAAAAAAAGCTCTGTTGTTGAGTTTTTCTAAATATACCTATAGCTCTTGAACTATCTTCCATGAACATTTCTTAGACTACATGAGTAAAACCACATTAGTATTCAGTTATATAGCATTTTATCATCTATGATATAATGGATCCCTCTATCATAAGCATCCATCACAGTTTATATTTATTGTGTCAGTACTCTCTAGACCAATACTGTCCAGTATAATGTTCTACAATAATGGAAATATTCTATATTACACCATCTAAATAGAGTAGCCATTAACCACACATGGCTATTGAATACTTGAATCTAGTATGACTGAGCAGCTGAATTTTAAATTTTATTTAATTTTAATGAATAGAAATTTAGTTATCCATAGATGGCTAGTGGCTACCATATTCAACACCACTTTGGACCACTACTTTGTATGGGTAAAGACAATGATTTTCCTATAAGTCAATATATCATTTAATTGTCTAGCTTTGGGATGATACATAGCTGAATTTGAATTATGACTTTATCATTTGTTGGTTTGTAGGTTCAGGCAGTTTGGGTAACTCTATGGGTGCATGCTAAGTCGCCTCAGTCATGTCCAACTCTTAGCAACCCTATGAACTGTAGTCCACCAGGCTCCTCTGTCCTTGGGATTCTCCAGGCAAGAATACCGGAGTGTGCCATGAACTCCCCCAGGGGATCTTCGTGACCCAGGGATCAAACCCACATCTTTTATGTCTCCTACACTGCTGCTGCTGCTAAGTCATTTCAGTCGTGTCTGACTCTGTGTGACCCCATAGACGGCAGCCCACCAGGCTCTGCTGTCCCTGGGATTCTCCTGGCAAGAACACTGGAATGGGTTGCCATTTCTTTTACCAAAGTATGAAAGTGAAAAGTGAAAGTGAAGTCACTCAGTCGTGTCTGACTCTTCACAATCCCATGGACTGCAGCCTACCAGGCTACTCCATCCATGAGATTTTCCAGGCAAGAGTACTAGAGTGTGCTGCCATTGCCTTCTCCACTCCTGCACTGGGAGGCAAGTTCTTTACCACTAGCACCACCTGAGAAGCCCTGGGTAATGTCTATGGGTCTCAATTTTATTAAGGAATAATGATAGGATCAAATTTTGGGGGTTTCTGTGAAGTTAAAGTAACATGATTGTACAGCTTCTCCTTTCCAGAAGATAGACTAGATATATACTTTCCACTATTTTTTTCCTGCTAAGTATATTTAAAACCCATGGATATGATATGATACATGAAACAGAGAGATGTTTCTATTTCAGAGTCATAAATACTCTGAGAGATGAATGGAAGCCAGATCAGCTGGTATGCTGTGAACTCAAAGAATGACATAGCAGAGAGTTTCCTGAACTTTACTTTTAAGCTTCCCTGGTGGCTCAGACAGTAAAGTGTCTGCCTGCAATGCAAGAGACCCGGGTTCAATCCCTGGGTTGGGAAGATCTCCTGGAGAAGGAAATGGCAACCCACTCTGGTATTCTTGCCTGGATACCATGGTCGGAGGAGCCTGATAGGTTACAGTCCAAGCGATTGCAGAGTTGCACGTGACTAAGCAACTTCACTTCACTTCTTGGAGATACAGTCTTNGTCAATGTATAGCAAAATGAATACAGTATTGTAAAGCAAAACAAACTAAAAAAATAAAAATTAATTAAAAAAAAAAAGTCACTATAATAAAATGAGGGACTTCCCTGGCAGTCCAGTGATTGAAAATCTGCCTTCCAAAGCAGGGAATGCTGGTTTAGTCTTAGATCAGGAAACTCGGATTCCATATTCCATGGGACAATTAAGCTTGCCCACAGCATCTAGAGAGAAACCCACGGGCTGCAACAAAGATCCTAAGTATCACAACCAAGACCTGATTTAGTCAAATAATATTTTTTTTTAAGGATGAAAAATCCAAGTTTGAATATATTTCATACAATAAGCCTAGGACAAAATCTAATCAATGTTCAATTATCTTTGGCCATCATAAAACCACACTCCAAGATGCTGTTAACTTTTATATCAGCAATGCATAATTTAAAAAGGAAAGATTGATATAAAAAGTATTGGTTGCATGTTAAAGGAAAAAATAATGCTTTGTGTGTGTGTGATGAAATGTAGCTCAAATAACAGAAAGATGTTCTATATGAAACTAATAATTTCATCTTGATGCCAAAGTCATATAGAAAAATTTGCCTTGAATATTAGGCAGCAAAAAGGAATTGCCCAAGTCTGATTTTTCAAAAGATCATCTTAGCCTTTCTCAAAGTTATCTACTCAAAGAAGCCCACCAAATTTCCAGGTGTTTATGCGCATCATCATGTAATGTATTAAAATATAATAGAGTAAAATTTTGATAGGGTATGGTATCTTTCCATCATTTAATAAAGTTTCATATGTAATTTAAGTGACTGTTGAGTTTGTTCAATTTTATAATTTCTAGATATACTTGGAAATTTCACTTATATTAGTTCACTTGGGCTGTTATACCACAGACTAGTAGCTTAAACAACAAATATTAATTTTTTCACAGTTCTGGAGGCTAGAAGTTCCAGATTTATGTGCCACTGACTGCTTTCAGGTGAGAGCTCTCTTCCTAGCTTGTAGAGGTACTGGCACAAAAAAGATACATGGATCAATGAAATAGGACAGAAACCCCAAAAATAAGCCCACACACCTATGGTCACCTATTCTATGACAAAGAAGGCAAGAATATAAAATGGAGAAAAAACAGTCTCTTCAACAAATAGTGCTGAGAAAACTGGAAGCTACATGCAAAATAATGAAATTAAAACATTTTCTACATCATATACAAAAATAAACTTAAAATAATTTAAAGATCTAAATATAAGACTGGATAATATAATTTTCCTAGACAAAAACATTGGAAGAATGCTCTTTGACACAAATTGCAGTGGTACTTTTGGGGATCCATCTCTTAAAGCAAAGAAAACAAAAGCAAAAACAAACAAATGGGACCTAACTAAACCTAAAAACTGCACAACAAAGGAAACCTTGGGCAAAACAAAAAGACAATACCAAATGGGAGAAAAGATTTGCAAATGACATGACAGATAAGGGCTTAATATCTACCATATATAACAACTGATATAAACTTCACATTAAAAAAAAAGATTAAAAGTGTTCAGAAATTAATAGAAATTTTTCCAAAGAAGAAATGCAGATGGCAAACAAACACATGAAAAGAGGCTCAACATCACTAATTACCAGAGAAATGCAAATCAAATTACAATAAGTTATCATCTCATGCATGTCAGAAGAGCTATTATCGAAAAAGAAAACAAATGAATGCTGATGAGTATGTGGAACAAAGGGAATGCTTATAAACTGTTGGTGGGAATGTAAACTGGTGCAGCCATTGTGGAAAACAACATGCAGATTTATCAAAAAACTAAAAATAGAACTATCATATGATGTAGCAGCTCCACTCCAGGGTATATATTAAAAGAAAAAAAAAAAAAACTAATTGGAAAGGATACATGCACCCTAATGTTCACAGCAGCATTATTTACAATTGCCAAGGTAATCCAAGTGTCCATCAACAGATGAATGGATAAAGAAGCTATGGTGTATTATATATATATAATGGAATACTACTCAGTCATAAAAAGAATGAAATATTACCTTTGTAGCAACGTGGATAGACTTGGAGAACCTTATGCTAAATGAGATAAGTTAGACAGAGAAAGACAAATATTATATGATATTACTTGTATGTGAAACCTAAAAAATACAACTAGTGAATACAACAAAAAAGTAGATTCACAGATACAGAGAATAAACTACTGGCTACCCTTGGGGAGAGAGAAGGGAAAAGGGCAATATAGGGATATGGGAAAAAAGAGTTATTATGGGATTATATAAAATTAGGTGTTTGAAACTTTTGAAAATTGTAAAGCACAATATAATTTAAATAACTTTTCATTCAATAGCAAAGTAAATGTTAGTTTTTAAAAAACAATTAGAAGATTTGTATTTCTGTTACACTCACAACCCTACAGGAGATGGGCTATGAACATTTATTCCTTTTGCAACAGTGAATAAATCATGCTCATCAATTATATTTATGTAATTTAACTAAAAATCACAAAACAGACAGAAGTAAAGCCAAAATCCAAGCTACCTAATTTTTAACTGTTAATAAGGATAATCTGTAATTGTGCCACAAATCTTCAACAAGGTAGGGTTGTAGAATTAAATGGAATTCAACTTAGAATGGTTGGAAGAAAGAAAGATGGTGAATGATCTTATTCATAAATGTTACTCTTGTTGGAGAGTACTATTATTCCCATTAGTAACAGTTCACTACTCTCAATTAGAAAATTTTAAGAGACTTTTCAACAGTCTCTTTTTTCAGAAAGAAAAAAAGGGAGAAGTGAACTTCTTAGCTGGAAGGAATAAAAAGAAGGACTGGGATAATACATATCCTTAATTATTTTTAAATAATGCATTGATAAGTAAAATGGATTGTCCTAAAACAGAAGTCAGTATTGAAAAAGAAGAACTACATAGAACAAAATACAATGCCAGAGGAAAAACTCCTGGATTTTATAGAACTAAGAAAGTAACTGCTCAAGTCCACATATATTAACAAATGACTTTAAAAATAATTTGCATAATAACATTTCAAAGCCAAAGACAGAGGGCATGGATTTCATTCTTCCTCATAAGAGGCCATTATACTAACTCAGAAATTAAACATTTCCATGAAAATCCTCTGCAGAAAAATAACCTGATGATAGGATTATCATTTGTTTTCAGCACAGTCTAGAAACTTAGCAAATGTCAACTTATCACCCATGTGAGTCTGATAACTGTACTGACTTTCAGTAATTTAAGACAAAGGATAGCACAGTTTAATGGAGTTTTTATCACATAGAACTATGAATTTCTATACAACACATGTATGGTGTGTGTATTTGGAAGAAAATCAAGAGATATCGCCACAAAAGTCAATGTCCCATCGTTTGTAAATTCTTACAAGATGTGCAAGATGTTTGGAGCACCAGTGGCATGTTTGGCCCAGAAAGTGGCAGATTAGGCTTTGAGGCCTTCTACTTCTGTTTCTTTACACCAAAGCCCACACTTAGATAAAGTAGCTATTGCTTTGACATTTTCACCTAGAAACCTTAAATCAGCAACTTCATGGAGTTACCTCCAAATATTTACATATTAGTGTCTATAAACTATTCTGTGTAGCTCTCAGACTTTCAATATTGCTATCTTGGTAAAGCCAGCTGCTGGTCTTAGGACCTCTGTCACCGACATATTGTCATGCCTTGGGAGTAATCAAAATACTAATTGTAACATCAGGCCCCTGATGCTCTTGCAATATAATTACTTTATTTAGCTAATTGTTGTAGACATGGTCCGACACTTTGCAATTCCATGGGCTGAAGCCCACCAGGCTTCTCTGTCCATGGAATTCTCCAGGCAAGAATACTGGAGTGAGTATCCATTCTTTTCTCTAGGAGATCTTTCTCACCTAGGGATTGAACCTGGGTCTCCTGCATTTGCAGGTGGATTCTTTACCATCTGAGCCACCAGGAAAGCCCTAGGGTATTTAGTAATTAATGCTTTTCATTGTTTCCAAGTTGTGAAAATTATTAGAATTTAATTTCTGATTTCAGAATACTTTTTTTAAGAAGGCTAAAATAAAGTTCCTAAATTTTTTTATGAAAAAAACTTACTTTGGATTATTTTACAGGCACTCTATATATTTTGAAGCAGTTTTTACACTGTGATACCTACCATAGTGTCTCTTAATGAGCTGCTTCTAATGTGTCACATAAATACTGAGAACTCCTGTTTACACATCTATTATTAACTGTATGTAGGTGTCCATGCACTGAAACAGTAGGGTTGCAACATAAACTCAGTAATTATTCACTTTTTAGTCTCTTTGTTTCAGCTACTTGTGTATTATCATGCAAACCTATTTTGACACCTCACTGATTAACCTACAAGAACCATAATTCCCAGAAAATTGTGTTGCTTACAGATGAAAATAAATTTCAAAAAAGAAGTATATTTGTGTGAAACATAGAAAGTACAAGATACTATAATCATCTCATCTTCTCTTTATTTTTCCCCTCTATGTCTTTCTCTTTCTACCTATTGGCTCCAGGCTCTTGTTTTTCTCAAGAAATTTCTTTTCTTTATCTTTTTTTCCCCTTTCCACAGCTGACCACAAGTAATAATTATACTCACAAACTCCTTTTCTTCCTCTCATTAAAGTTTTAATTTACATCAGACAGTCTAGCTGGATTCAAATAAGCAGGATTCTGTATAAAACCACCTTTATTGAACCACTAGCTTCACTAGTTACTACCAACTTGTTCTCAATCTAGTTAAATTTTCTTTGCCTTAGCATCTCAACTTCAGATTGAAGTGGTTTGTTATAATTAAGAAGTAAAATCCTGTCTATAAAATACTTAATATAGGGGTTTCCACATATAGTAAGCACTAAGTAATATTAGCTATTTTTTGCCCTTTCATATAAAGATAACCTCTACCTTATAGATCTATGATGATTTTTATGGGACAACATTTGTATAGAACATATCACTCAAAATATATTCTGGCAATGATGATGATACTTCATTCTTTAAAAAAACAAAACAAAACAAAACACCTGTCACAGAGTCTTAGCACATTCATAATGTCAAACTGTCTTAACAATTGAATAACAAGTTCTTAATTTGTATTCTGAAAGCTTGAAAGTCAGAAAGAAAACATGCCAATTCTTCTCTTATGACACTATTTAAAAGTGTTTCTGAGACTTTAGAATGATACTAAAAAACATGACTATAGATTTTAATGAAATTATAAACATAGACTTGGTTGACATGGCAATGCAGTCAGGAATAAAGGTGAGGCTGTACCACAGTTAGCACTGTATTTCAACACATCTCTGGCTTACCCAGAATCTATCTGTAGTAATTAAAAATATATGTCCTGTATTTCTGTACTCTTCATCACTTTTATATATAAGGGGTGTGTGTGTGTGTGTGTGTGTGTGTGTGTGTGTGTGTGTGGTCTGACTCTGCAAACTCATGGACTATAGCCCATGAGGGTCAATTTTTCATGGAATTTTCCAGGCAAGAATATTGGAGTGGGTTGCCATTTCCTACTCCAAAGGATCTTCCTGACCCAGGGATCAAATCCTCATCTCTGGTGTCTCCTGCATTGGCAAGCATATTATTTACCATTGCACCACCTGGGAAACCCTATATATATATGATAACCATGTAATATTTTTGTGAAAACTCAAGCTCATTATCAACAATATTATTTGTTGTTCAGTCTCTCAGTCATGTCTAAATGAGTCTAGACACCTCAATTTGTAGTTGAGAAAATTAGACTTACAGAGATAAAAAAAAAATTCTGACAGAAGACACAGAGAAACTATTCAGAAACAACAACCTTAATTAATGTTGGTGCTATCAGGATTTCTCCTTTTCCTTGGATACACTAGGGGATGGGCTTAACTGGGCTTTCAATTTATGTTTGTCTTTTCTCTGTCCTGTTGTTCAGTTGTTCAGTGATATCCAACTCTGCAACCCCATAAACTGCAGTACACCAGGCTTCCCTGTTCTTCACCATCTCCCAGGGATTGCTCAAACTCATGTCCATTGAGTCAGTGATGCCATTCAACCATCTCATCCTCTGTCATCCCCTTCTCCTCCTGCCTTCAATTTTTCCTAGCATCAGGTCTTTTCTAATGAGTTAGCTCTTTGCATCTGGTGGCCAAAGTATTGGAGTTTCAACTTCAGCATCAGTCCTTCCAATGGATATTCAGGATTGATTTTCTTTAGCATTGACTGGTTTGATCTCCTTGTAGTCCAAGGAACTCACAAAAGTTTTCTCCAACATCATAGTTCAAAAGCATCAATTCTTCAGTTCTCAGCCCTTTTTATGGTCCAGCTCTCATATTCATACATGACTACTGAAAAAACAAACAAACAAACAAAAAAAAATAGCTTTGACTGTGTGGATCTTTGTTGGCAAAGTAATGTCTCTGCTTTTTAATATGGTGTCTAGGTTTTTCATAGCTTTTCTCTCTTGTATACCTTTAAAAGATAATTTTGTTCATTTATAGAAGGAGTTTCATTTTAATCATTACTGATACTTTGGGTAAGATAATTCTGTGCTTCATTTAGGAGGAAGGAGGGGCTGTCACATTTCGTAAGATACTGAGAAGCATCCCTGGCTTTCTGCCCACTAGATGCCCAGTACAGTTCTCAAAACCAATTGTGATAACCAAAACTGTCTCCAGACATCTTGTTTGCTAGAGATCAAAATAACCCCAAACAAAAACTTATTTATGGATTAGTTTCAACCAGTCCCCAACTTAACCATACTGCTTTATTTCATGTCCTAACTTATTTCAATATGATCGTCTCTGATACCATTTTAAGCTCAAGCTGAGTTTTAAGAACATTTTAGTAATAATGTCCCTAAAAATTTTCTACATTCAAAATATTTTTAAAGTTTCTACCTCTAACATGAACAATATAATAATGATCAAGAAAACCACATTTAGTTGTTAAAATAATTAAAATAGTATAGACATTGACAGATGGCCCACAAGGTTTACGACTTAATATAAGAGCTTAAAGTATTAACAGGTTTGGTGGTCTTGGTCATATTGTTATACTGTTGGAGGTAATGGGGGTGTAAGAGATATTCTTTATAGTTATCTGGCAATTACACATGGTTTTGGCAGTGGCCAGACTTAATGATTCAATAGATACTAGACAAACCTTGTCACAAGAAGGCAAGATACATTGGTCATTGTCCAGATAGGATGACAGACACCACTCTAAAGATTTCAAGAGAAAGATGTTTAATATAGCTAATTGATAACAAACTACTGGAAGGACTATGATAGACCTTTTCAACGTTTTATAAAATCAAGTCTTCTGGGTAATCAATTATTTGACTAGACTACTATGTTCCTTGTCAAAGAGCCCAAGATTACAGTTATTTTGTTCTGAAATGAAGTATGTGTCCAGAAGAATAGATATAAAGTATATTGTTCATTGAATTTATTTTATGACATTTCATAAGTCTTTGGATGTGGTGCTATCAGAAGTATCTGTGGCAGAAAAAGGCAAATTCATAAAAAATCCATAAAAATCAGTGTCTATACTAGTAAAAACAAATTACCACTCCCTTTAGGATCTAAGGAACCTGCTACAATAAGGTGTCTTCAAATACTTGACTGGTTCCTACTGAGACTGCTGACATATTGGTGGCTCATGACTGTTTTCTGCCATTGTTAGGATGGATCCTCTGCAGTGGCAAGAAAATAGATTAGCTCAAAAAGGGGAAGCCTTTTTTTTGTTTTGTTTTGTTTTTCTTTTTTTTTTTTTTTTAGTGCAGAATAATCTCTTTATCTCCAAAGCCATAAAACTGTATAGATAAATTCGTTGTGCAAGAAACTTGGTGTTTAAGAAAGAGGCTAACCAATTCAATGGACATGAGTAAACTCCAGTGATGGTGATGGACAGGGAGGCCTGGTGTGCTGCAGTCCATGGGGTCACAAAGAGTCGGACACTACTGAGTAACTGAAATGAACTGAACTGATACAAACAGGGTAGGTCATCTTGTCTATTGCCCTTTGAGGCCCTCCTCATTAATGGTACTGCTTAAATTTGGGTGAGACACAGATATCTTATACTTTATGCCTATTGTAAAATATTTATCCATGTATCTCTTCAAACTTCTTTGGCATCTTTTAATAATGTTCTGTTACATATTTTTGATCACACAGCCAAACCTTTGAGCCACTCTCCAAATTTAATATATGCCTGTTACCTATGAAAATCTTTTCATCACAGCAAAGTGAACAAAACACATTTGTTGAATATTTGCCCACTTGAAGGATTTTGTTTCATCATCTTTCAATGTTATCTAAAACCACTGTGGTAATGAGAAAATAATGTCCTTCCATATCATGTCAGATTTTGGAAAACCATATGTAAACTACGTCCAAGTATCTTCTTCCTTAGTGCTACAGTTATAGAGAATGTAGTATGAAACCATAGACATGCATTCAGAGAAATAAATCAATGTAGCAGGATTGGGTGCCTTAGAACTCTATTATTTCTGTTTATGCAATTCACAGTGTATCCATCACTTGTCCAACTACAATTTAATATGCAATTCTTCCATTTGTTTAGGGATTCTGATAATGCACATTTGATTTTGATGGCTTGTCTGATCCAATAACATCAGGTTTAACGTGTGACACCTGGAATGCATAGTCCTTGATGTTTTGTAGTAAAGCATTTCATTTCTGTGAAGACCAAGAGCGAGTTCTTGGTCTTCACATAAATAGTATCTTGGGACATGGCTTTCTTAAAATGCCTTAGGGTTGGGACTGTGATTATACTTCAGGGCTTGCTGATGGCTCCATAAATCATTCTTGTCTACTACAAATTCTTTGGTGCCATTGAAATTACTGTATCTCAAAACCCAAGGAATAGAAGAGTTTGTATGTAGCCTAAATCTGTTGCAGAACATTGGTTTGCTTTGATCCTCATTTAAACTGGCATTTCAATAGATAACTTGGAGCATGATTCTCAAATGTGTAAACACTGCCTCCCAAACAAAAAAGGAAGACAATGGTATCAAGCAGTGTGCATATAAGTATGTGTGTGGGGAGTGGGAATACATAGTAGTACAAGATATATTACTTTTCTCTTTTAATGAAATATTCTGACAAGCCTTAGACCACTGGAATATAACAATTTGCAGAGAGCAACTAGAAATTATAGAATTTTTCTTCAAGGGGATATAGCTTCTGTTCATTAAATGACACTAGATATGTAAAGGAGCTACTCTTTGAGAAATGACATCCAGGTCAGATTCAGAGTCTTCCTGATTATACAGCCATATAACATTTTATTAGATGCCCATCTATTTCATTTCTGTGATCATTTAGATAGCATCAACAATCTTCACATATGAAAACACTTATTTCCTGTTCCAGCCCTACTCTCATTAGAATAATTATGCCCACCTCTTCACCTCTGCCAGTCCAAGATTCTACAATGTCATTTGAAATTGGGCAAAGGATTTTAATGGCCACATTTCCTATCATCAGATGTGCAGAGGATAGTCAACACAATGATACTGGTGTTCCACTCACAGATGCATTTTATAATGTTGCATTGAAAGCAGAGTCTAGGTATTCTTGGGGTACATTTTTGTGGTGGTGGAGTTAAACATTCTTACATCCTTATAATCATCCATTTAATACTAGAAAGTTTCTATTATTTTAGCTTCAGTGAATATAGGACAATTCTAGATCCAAGGAACTGAGTTACTCTAGTAAACACATTACTTTTGGATTTGCGTAAAAACACCAGTATCAACAAATTTAGCCTAACTGAATGTGACATTCTGTCTTCCTTGGTGTAGATCAGGGGTTGGCAAACGTCTTCTTGGACACAATGATGAATATATTAGGCTTAATGGCCCTGAGGTTTAGGTTATAACCACTCATTCTGTCATGGTAGCACAAAAGCAGCCACTGACAAATATACAACGATTACATGGTTGTATTGCAATAAACCTTTATTTATAAACATAGATGGGCATACATAGTTTCATTTTCCGACCCCTAATCTTAAACCCTAAAAACTTACATACTACTATATTTACCAGCTTTTTACTGAACCAATATAGCAATTAAAAATATTTAGGGATATCAGTTCTCTCTTTCTGGTTCAGACTCTACATTTGTTCCCCTGGATCAAGTGTGATGAAATATTACTCTAAGTTTGAGGCTGGTCAGTGAGATGCAGTAAAGGGTTTGGGTTGGGGGGTAATCTCTTCCCTTTGAATGGTGACTCTACAGCTAATGTCATTATAGGGTCTTCAACCAAAACAATGCCAGTGTCCTCCTGACAGAGAAGGACTTCTGGATGCTCAAGAGGAATGGACGAGTTTCTGTGATGTCAGTCTTCATACAAGCCCTCATCACAGTTCTCAGGGTCTCATTTCTTTACCGTCAATTTTCCAATTTTCAATGAGAGCAGTAAGTTCATAAATCAACTTATATTTTATTTCTCCTCATGTAAAGTCTAATTTAGGGTTTGAAGTTTAGTTGCTACATTATTATATTGAAATAAGATATATTTGTATCATAATCATAGAAAGTTAGTGATTTTAATTCTGTAATTTGTGCTGAAATTTTGAAGTCTGTGCTTGTCCTTTTCCCCATAAACATATATTGCTAGAAACTGCTAGCAAGCCTGTTTTATTATCAGTTCAGTTCAGTTTAGTCGCTCAGTCGTGTCCGACTCTTTGCGACCCCATGAATTGCAGCACGCCAGGCCTCCCTGTCCATCACCAACTCCCGGAGTTCACTCAGACTCGTGTCCATCGAGTCAGTGATGCCATCCAGCTATCTCATCCTCTGTCATCCCCTTCTTCTCCTGCCCCCAGTCCCTCCCAGCATCAAAGTCTTTCCAATGAATCAGCTCTTCGCATGAAGTGACCAAAGTACTGGAGTTTCAGCTTTAGCATGTGTTGTTATATTTCCCACTAAAACAATCAACTGAAGCAAGTAAAAGTGACTAATGAATTAAATAATTTCAGTTACCACATACATTTGCATTATCCCATTTTCCTCTGGCAATGACAATATTGTCACTTCCAAACCTAGTCAAGTCAGGAAATCAACTGTCACCTTTAAAGATAAATTTCCTGGGACTACTTTTTATAGTAAGTGAAGTATCAGAGTCAATTTGATTAAAAAAAAGAAAAAAAGAAAAAGAAAGATTTATAAATATTCCAAACAGAGTAGAATTAGTACAGTGAACTAACTATAAATCTAAATCTGTCATAAACAAGTGAAGAAATAAAGAAAAGAGAGGCTAGTTCTGGAGAAATGAAATTTTGAGAAAACAAGGTCATTTCAACCTTTGGGCTTGAACCAACAAATCTGAACTGACCACAATATAACTGAAGTTACTGCACAGCCAATGCAGAACTGCTATAGTGATGCTGAGCAGCAAGTTTTTGAATTTTGAAGTGAAACTCCTGCTGAAGCAAAAACACAGATTATTCTTTTTTCTGTTTGGACATGTCTAATTTTCTTAAGAAATTCCATGGTAGACCAGTTGGCAATGGATTTGAGAATGTAGTCTGAAGTCTTCCAGTCCCTGTAATACAAAGCAGAGAACAAGTGAAAGAGGGTTCATAGTCAATGATAAATATCTCACAAATATATAGATAGTCAAGCAACTAGAATCATCCAGACGTAAGCATCACATGTATGTTTTAGTGGAATAGATAAATTTCCTGGAAGGGCAACAGCACATCATTCAGAAGTTCTGCCTTAACACACTGAATGATGGCAATAGTGTGTGATGGGGGAGATCATGTATAAAGACATGCAGTGTTAAACGATGTTGTTGTCTCCAACAGAAAATTACCCGGTAAAGAGTACATAATTTTGCTTTAAACAAAGGCCTGGAGAAGTAAAGTAATTTCTATGGGAAATAATTCATGAATTCTTTATTTTTTACATATATAGTAAAGGAATATTTTTATCATAATTTATAAATTTATTGACTTGTGAACAAATATAAGCATGTAAAAACTCTGTAATACATTTATAACATTTTCCCTAACACTAAACTCTGTGATGTGAGTGTATAGGGGGGAAGATACCTTATAATGTCTTAATTAGACTGCATCTGTTTGGATTAACCTGTTCATGGTACTACTTGTAAGTGAACACAGCCATCTCTCCCCATGCAGGAACATTTGTGAGGATATTGTTATTGACTACAACATCATATTCCCATGAGGCAGAAAAAGTATAGAAAAGAGCATTTCTAGGTTCGATGCAGGATGCAAGATGCTTGGGACTGATGCATGGGGATAATCCAGAAAGAAGGTGTGGGGCAGGGCGGGGGGCGTGGGGTTCAGGATTGGGAGTTCATGTACACTCGTGGCTGATTCATGTCAATGTAAAGCAAAATAAATACAGTATTGTAAAGCAAAACAAACTAAAAAATAAAGATTAATTTTAAAAAAAGAGCATTTCAACACAGTGAAAAGGTGATGAAAAACTTTTAAAAGTATAGCAGTAATACTAAATTCCAATCTGTCACATCATTACCTGAGTTGAAGTTTATCTGACAATATATTATTTCTACAAAGTTAATTTGAATTAGTTAAACTCTGAATAAGAGAATTAAATAAACATCTATGAGATTAAAAATTATATCCAGTATTTGCTGTTTGATACTTGGAAGCCTCCATCCTTTATTTTCCCTCTGGTTGCACCTTGTAACAAGGTCATCCCCATGGGTAGGAAGCTATTTATGTGATATAAAGGAAAGGCAAGGTTTCCTATACCAATATGCGGTCCACAATAGAACTTTGTTTATATTAAGCTCTGAAATATGTGTCTGAATTATAAACTTCTCAAAATTGATCATTATTTTGATTACATTTCCATATATATATAGGTATATAGTTATTATTTAAAAATAATCAGAATTCTAGAATGAAAACATCATGCCTTAAAATTATTTTAAACATATACTTACTTATACATACCAGTATTAGTATGTTTTAAGGTAGGCCAAAATACAGGAAATGGGATTTAAAAGGTTATAATTTGAGTAATTTGAAAACCACATTTAACTTTTGTTTCTTTCAGAGCTTGGGATATACTTTAACTTGAAGTTAAAAGTAAATAATTTTTTTGAAGTTAATTAGAAATTGGTTAATGGGAGATAAGAAGGGGATATTGGCCCATGTGGATCACACTGTAAGCCACTTTTATCACTAATTCCTCAATATTTTGGTGTTATTTTTTACAGACATGTGATCCACTGATGACCCATCCATATAAGGTGACAAAAAGAGTAATACAAATAATTAATACTATCTTAGCACAATGATTCTAGCCCTAAGGGGGGAAAAAATGATTCATAACAGAAAATATACAGCTTTAATGAATGTATGTTCTTCTGTCATTCTCAAAATTACTCAAATGAACATTTGTTTTCCAACATCTCTTTGAGATAGCATATAGAAGCAGTTACATACAGACACAATACCATTACTTTCCAGGAAGATTATATCAGTCAAGGACTGCAGCAAAACATTATAGAAACAGATAAGAGCTAGTAGTCAAGAGAACTAGTTTCTGCCACTTAACTTGGATAATTCATTTAATCTTTATGGGTTTAAGTGTTCTCATGTGTAAGAGGAGATGGTCATATTTATTTCATTTGCCTCATTAGGTATTCTGAGAATCAAATGATTAGCATAACAGCTGTAAAGTTCTTGAGAAATTTCCAGGGCTGATGATAAAAGTTAGGATGGTGTGGTACAGTCAGGACATAATGGAGCTGTCATCCAAGACTCAAGTTTTCTTCAATGTAAAGAAGATTGCAGAAGTTATGAGTCATACCTAGGCAAGCACAATAAGAACATTAATGGAAAGCACTTTAGAAACACCCGCCCACCCCAAGACTAGTAATATTTCTTTTTTTTAGTGATGAAATCTGACAAATAAAATTATAGGTAATTACCTAGTGGCCTTTGTTTACTCCAAAGGCAAAGCAGAATAAGCAATAATAGCACTGTGTGGAGTAATTACTAAGAATATTAAAGAGGTATGAATGGCTTGGCTCATAGCCTAACAAAAATTCAATCAAAGAATGTGAAGGAAAATATTCCCTTAAAGCCCACTTAAAACCATTTACCTAAAATCAAAGAAATAAATATCTGTTTATTATGATTTGGGAGACAGGAGAGGATTATAAAATAACCTTGATACCAGAGTAAATAAAATTTAAATTATAATATAACTTCTTTTCAATGATCTTTTAAAAAGGAACCATATTTTAGCTAAAGTTATGTAAATACTTATGCAGATTTTCATGAAATTATAATCACTTGATCTATAAATACAGGTTCTATTATGAAAAAAGGAAAAACAGTAATTGTTATATTTTTCATCATATTTTGGATGGTTGAGCGTTGCCAGGGAAATCCCAAGTATTGTTAGTAAAACTATTCAGTGAAGGGATTGAATGTGAAGGAAAATATTCCCTCAAAGCCCACTTAAAACCATTTACCTAAAATCAAAGAAATAAATATCTGTTTATTATGATTTGGGAGACAGGAAAGGATTATAAAATAACCTTGATACCAGAGTAAATAAAATTTAAATTATAATATAACTTCTTTTCAATGATCTTTTAAAAAGGAACCATATTTTAGCCTAAAGTTATGTAAACAACTTATGCAGATTTTCATGAAATTATAATCACTTGATCTATAAATACAGGTTCTGTTATGAAAAAAGGAAAAACAGTAATTGTTATATTTTTCATCATATTTTGGATGGTTGAGCATTGCCAGGGAAATCCCAAGTATTGTTAGTAAAACTATTCAGTGAAGGGGTAAAAAAGTCATGTATAACTGGAAAACTAAAGAAGTGGTATTTGTGATTGGATGAATGATATAAATATTTTAGGTTTCATTGGTGAATAAGGCACATGAGGTAGACATACAAGCATATACAATATTTTTAAAGCAATAAATAATTTTGTTTTGTTGCCTATAGAGTTTGGATAATATGATAATAGATTAAAAGAGAAAAATTTACTTTTGGAGCCTTCGGTGGAGAATAATTCAGAGGAATAAATTTAGCTAGGAATAAACTGCAATAAATTTTTCCAGAGAATGAGAATTTCAAAATGTTATTATTTAGAAATGGGGTTCTTACAATTCACTGACAATTTGTGAGCTAGAAAATATAACAAAAGAGAATAGAAAAATGATATCAATATTTCATAACATAAATGGGAAACATAGGGACAGGATTGAATTGGAGAAATATTAAGAACATATTGAACTTTAGCTTTCAGCAAGTTTTAATAATATTAAATATGTGTTGAAATATGTGCCGTGTTTAGACACATCTTGATCTGAAGCATTTTGCATACTGATGCCAAAGGATACTTAATTAAAGTTTAAATTTTTGATTTGTCTTTTTTTTTTGTTTACCTTAAAAAATAGGTTTAGTAGACAAAACCAACAACTTATTTTACATTTTAAAATATTCTAACAGGAGATATCAGTGAAACGTGCAGAATAAGATTCCAAAAATCTAGCACTCCATAGATATAACAAATAAACTGGCAAAACTGATGGAATAAAATTTTTTGGAATTCTAGAAACTAAGGAAAATCTTATAGCAACCATAGGAATCTATAATCAAGAAAAACTGGCTGAAAAGAAAAAAGAAAGAAAAAAATAAAAGAACTGGCTAGATCTCAGTAAGCTAAAGAGTTTTGTGTACAAAACCAACAACTTATTTTACATTTTAAAATATTCTAACAGGAGATATCAGTGAAACGTGCAGAATAAGATTCCAAAAATCTAGCACTCCATAGATATAACAAATAAACTGGCAAAACTGATGGAATAAAATTTTTTGGAATTCTAGAAACTAAGGAAAATCTTATAGCAACCATAGGAATCTATAATCAAGAAAAACTGGCTGAAAAGAAAAAAGAAAGAAAAAAATAAAAGAACTGGCTAGATCTCAGTAAGCATAAAGAGTTTTGTGGTACTTTGCATATACTAGTTCCCTCTTTCTTTCCAGCTCAGTGATTGCTTTGAAGATAACAACCACATTTCTGGTACAGGTACACATACAGACTGTGACAGTGCAGGAATGGTGGAAAGAAGCTACCTGCCCCCCACCCCCTCCCACACAAGGCCAGGGGTGGCGGCCAGGAAGAGCTACCCCACACCTGAGGTCAGGGTTGGTGGCTGGGAGGAGCTACCCCACGTCCAAGGAGCAGTGGCTGCAAAGGCACAGGAGGGCCTAGAGGAGCTACCCCACGTTTAAAGTCAGGAGGGATATCCGTGAGGAGATACACCTAGTCCAAGGTAAGGAGCAGTGGCTGCACTATGCTGGAGCAGCAATGAAGAAATACCCCACGTCCAAGGTAAGAGAAATCCAAGTAAGATGGGTATCTGAGAGTTAGCTGGGGACTAAATTATGTAGCGTTTTTATAGGCTTAGTTAAGCTTTATACTGTGACAAGGGAGAGCCTATGTTGGGTTTTGAGTGAGAGGGATATGATCTGATTTATTTTTAAAGGCTCTTTTTCACTGCCAGGTGCCAACAGTTCTGTTTGGGGTAATTCCCTCAGGCATGATAATGACCTTCAGCATTGGAAGATTCAAACTTTGGATCAAACTGTCAAATATCAGAAAGTCTTCTACAAGAGAACGAGCTTTGTTGGACACAAAAGAGCACATACAGGAGAGAGAAACTTTGAATGTAATGAATGTGGGAAAACTTACTGCAGGAAATCAAACCTTATTGAACATCTGAGAATACACACAGGGGAGAGACCCTATAAATGTGGTGAGTGTGCAAAAACCTTCAGTGCAAGATCATACCTCATTGCTCATCAGAAAACTCACACAGGAGAGAAGCCCTTTGAATGTGATGAATGTGGAAAATCTTTTGGCAGGAAGTCACAACTCATTCTACATCAGAGAACACACACAGGAGAGAGACCCTATGAATGTACTGAGTGTGGGAAAACCTTTTCTGAGAAGGCAACCCTCATGATTCATCAGAGAACTCCACAGGGGAGAAACCCTATGAATGTGGCGAATGTGGGAAAACATTTCGTGTTAAGATATCTCTTACTCAACATGAACGAACTCACACAGGGGAGAAACCCTATGAATGTGGTGCTTGTGGGAAAAACTTTGGTGCAAAAAAATCCCTAAACCAACATCAAAGAATTCATACAGGTGAGAAACCCTATAAATGTGGTGAATGTGGGAAGTTTTTCAGATTGAAGATGACTCTCAATAATCACCAGAGAACTCATACGGGTGAAAAACCCTACCAGTGTAATGCGTGTGGGAAATCTTTCAGTGTGCACTCGTCTCTTGGGATACATCAGCGAATTCACACAGGAGAGAAACCTTATGAATGTAACAAATGTGGTAATGCCTTCTATGTCAAAGCACGCCTCATTGAACATCAGAGAATGCATTCAGGAGAAAAACCCTATGAATGTAGTGAATGTGGAAAAATCTTCAGTATGAAGAAATCCCTTTGTCAACACCAGAGAACTCACACAGGAGAGAAACTTTGTGAATGAAGAAGTGCCTTCTCTGTGAAAGTATGCCTCATTAACACAGGAGAGACCCTTTGAATGTCAAGAATGTGGGAAAGCTTTCTGCCAGAAGGCACACCTCACAGAACATGAGAGAACTCACTTAGGCCAGCCCTTGCCTTGTACTGTGGAGAAAGCTGCTCTAAGAAGACTCCCCTCACCATTTGATCAAGCCCTTTGGGCCGTCTGATTACTGGGGCACACAGAGTATACTCCTGCTTTGGTGTGAAAATTGTCCTGATCCCCTTAGGGAGTGGCTCATTGTTGCTTTCATTTCATTTGGATTTCCCTAATTAGTGGTTGAGAATCAGCTTACCTGTTGACTGGTCATTGTTAGGTTTCTTCTGTGCAGTGACTGTTCAAGTCCTTTGCTCATTGTTTTCTAATAGGCTGTCTTTTACTTCTTGGTTTAAATGTTGTTTTCCTTGTTCTTTAAAAAAATATATGAGAACATAAAAATCCCTTTTCAGTCATTTGTTTTCAGATATCTCCTGTCAGTCTGTGACTGGTTCTTTAATTTTGTTAACTCTTTTCTTCTGCCTAGGTTTTATGTTTTTATGTTATCAGTTTCAAGGTGATAATATTCTCCTATACTTTCCTCTAAAGTGAAGGTTTCATTTTCAACATTGAAAATTTTAATCTACCCTAAGTTTTTTCTGTATAATATGAAGTCTCCAATATATGATGCTATATTTTAAAAGACTTTACATCAGTAGTATCACACTATTTTTGTTTATGCAGCTTGCTTTTTTTCATGAAACGTTACCTTTCCAAGATCTATCCATGTTGGTAAATATAGCTCTGGTTTATTTATTTATCTCTCCATTCCCCTAGTGAAAGGCATTTGTACTGTTTCTGTGTTTAGTATTTAAATCTAGAAATGGCAATGATGGGTCATAGGGTGTAGGCAGTATGTCAGTTATTAATTTATTGTGCCCCAGTTCCAAACCTGCCCTTCTGTACTGGGACTTTGTGATGCCGGGGCCATGACTCTATAGAATACATTCCTGTCTTGGCAGCTGCTACTCTCTGTTGGGTCTTGCCAAAAAGAGATATGAAATATAAATGTTGAGCCTATGGAAGGAAGAAGGGACTTGCTCTTTTTTTTTTTCAACAATTCCAGTTGGCACCCTGTTTATCTGAGTATCAGCCCAGCATTGCTTCTTCACTTGGGCAGCAGCAGATCCTCATGGCAGCAGCAGCTTAATCCAGTTTGCACTTTCCCAGTACTAACAGCTCTATGGTACTGCACCCCCTCAGAGACACTTGCAACATCTGGCTAGTGCCACCTCCTTAGAACTATAAATCTCAGCCACATGAGACCCCACTTACAACCTTCTATTTTTAGTAATTCCAACTTCTTCCCTTTTTACCCTAGCCTCACTGCTTTCTGCAGTTGCTGAGTCCATGAGAATTTTAATGTTCTTTTTGCTTTTAAGTTATGTGGTTAGTAACTTCATAATAACTTCATAACTAGTTAAATTTTTTTAATAATAAATTTTCTCTATTAAAATAACTGGTATCGCTTCTCTCTCCTAGCTGGGTTCTGATTGATACAGAAGTTTTTCAATTTGACTAAATATTAAAGTTTTTAAAAATTGTACTATTTTACACTCTCATGAGCAGTTTGAGAAAAAGTTTACATTTTCCCACATATTCACTAGGACTTATCTGTTTTTTTTTAATATAAGTTGTTGCCTATCTGAAAGGTGTAAAATGGCTTTAAGCCCTTGATCCTTGAATGTGTTTGTCTTTTAAATTTTTTTAATAATAAATTTTCTCTATTAAAATAACTGGTATCGCTTCTCTCTCCTAGCTGGGTTCTGATTGATACAGAAGTTTTTCAATTTGACTAAATATTAAAGTTTTTAAAAATTGTACTATTTTACACTCTCATGAGCAGTTTGAGAAAAAGTTTACATTTTCCCACATATTCACTAGGACTTATCTGTTTTTTTTTAATATAAGTTGTTGCCTATCTGAAAGGTGTAAAATGGCTTTAAGCCCTTGATCCTTGAATGTGTTTGTCTTTTTATTTAACTCATTTAAAATCTGTTAAATTTTAAGTAGTATTTTATGGTTTTCTCTAAGAAATTGTCTTTGAAAGTTAATCTTTTAATAGAAAATTTGCTCATATATATGTATATACATATATTTTAAAATATAATGATGTATTACGGGGTATATATATATATGTAATATATGTATCTATCTATATGTTAAGTGTGTGTGTGTATACACATGTGCATGTCTCCCCAGAAAACACTTTTGTTTTATATATTTATTTTACCTACATATTTACCACTTTGGTTGCTCTTTATTTCTTCCCACATTTCCTTCCTGATCATTTTCTTCTTTACCTGAAAAATATCCTTTAGAGTTTTCTTTAGTGGAGGTCTATCAATGACAAATCTCTCAACCTTGTGCATGTTTCCCCTTGTACTTTTTTGATAAGCAGAAATAAATCCTTTACTTTTAGTACTGGGTAGCACTGTGCCATAATAAATATTGATGCTAAATTATATGATTGTTTTGCTTTTTCCCTGAGGGTTCCATAAGGATTACGACAACCCAGGGTATTTGAATTAACTATTAGATGCCCTCCAATACAGCATACACTTGAATCTACACATTACACTTTTCTCACTTTGTATATAGCATGCCCTCAGCCTTGTTTCTTTTCACTTTCACCCATTGGAGAAGGAAATGGCAACCCACTCCAGTGTTCTTGCCTGGAGAATCCCAGGGACGGGGGAGCCTGGTGGGCTGTCGTCTATGGGGTCGCAGAGTCGCACACAACTGAAGCGACTTAGCAGCAGCAGCTGCAGCACCCTTGTTTGCTAAGCATTACGTTTATTAAGATGCCATCTCCTCACTTCTTCCAATCTTCAGCTCATCCATTAAAAAACTAAATCTGATGTTTTAATAAAATGACTCTTATTATGGAAAATGTCAAACATGAAAAAAAGTAATCTATGGTGACAGAAAGCAGATCAGTGATTGCCTCTGGGGTAGGAATTAACTCCTAAGAGGTAGGAGGGAACTTCCCCAGGCCTGATGGAACTATTCTGTATCTTGACTGAGTGTGTATTAATGAGAATACACAAGAGTCATCAAATGATTAAATTTAAGATTTGTGCATTTTATTGTATGTAAATTATCTCAATTAAAATTTTAAAGCACAACAATTAAAAATTTCCTGTTTTCATATCAGGAGTCAGATGTAGGCTGCCTGGGAGAAAAACCAAGAATCTTGACCACTAAATCAGATGAAAGACACTGGCAATGGTAGACTTCATTCTTTCAAGGCTTTAGAAATGGTTTTGCTCCATGAAAATGACCTTTACTAAGGCTCCATGGTGGGTTGTGCTGGCCCTCCATTAGCTACTGTCACTTATGTGATAACCCTACTGGCCAACACTACTGTATGTATGTGGCTCCTGATAGCCTAAGCACAGTCTCTCCATACTCCATTAGCTACCATGCTGTGGTTTTTACCCCCATGACATGTCTGCACAGTATCTACTAACACCTCATTAGTTTATAGCAGTTCTTATCACTGACCTAGTCAAGAGCACAATTTCTGCTAACCTACCATTAGATCACAATAGCTTGTCTTCTTCCACTTTTTGTTTCAGCAGAATCTGCTCACTCCCTTTAGCTCATATTATCATGTCTCGCCACCTCTTTTAGCTGCCATTACAATTTTTGCTGACCCCCATTTGTTCACAGCATACCATCTTTTCACTCCTTTTGCTTACAGCTTAGTGACTGATGATCTACTATCATATCTTTTTGCTCTCTTTTAGACTCAGCATGGTGGCTACTAACCTTCCTTCCATTGGCTCCCAGCAGTGTATCTTATAACCTCCTTTAGACCTATTGCAGTGGCTGTTGTCTCCATGTTGGTTTTCACCGTTTTGTCTGTTCATTCCCCATCAGCCACCGTACAGTATATTTAACCCAATGAGTTCTAATTGACATGTCTGCATATCCTACATTAGATCTCCTCATTATATCTGCTGATTTTTTAAATTAGCCATCAGTACAGTGTCTTTGGGGCTTCCCTGGTGGCTCAGATGGTAAAGAATCTGCCTGAAATGCAGGAGACCCAGGTTCAATCTCTGGGACAGGAAGATCCCCTGGAGAAGGGAATGGCTACCCACTCCAGTATTCTTGCCTGGAGAATTCCATGGACAGAAGAGCCTGGTGGGCTACAATCAATGGCGTTGAAAAGAGTTTGGCACGACTGAGCGACTAACACTTTCACTTCATTTTCACAGTGTCTTTGACCTCATGAACCCACAATGCAGCATAGTTACACCAATATTTATCTGCTTTTTCCTAATTAGTCACCAATAGACTTTGATCCTCATGAGCCCCAGCACAATGTCTGTAGAACTTGACCTTGTCACTCTATCTTCTGATGCCCTATTTACCAAGTTCCAAGTTCTTTACCTAAAGACCCCTAAATAGCCCCGATCATCAGGGTATCTGCTGATCACACATTCAGTTCAGTTCAGTCGCTCAGTCATGTCTGACTCTTTGCGACCCCATGAATCCCAGCACGCCAGGCCTCCCTGTCCATCACCATTTCCCGGAGTTCATTCAGACTCACGTCCATCGAGTCAGTGATGCCATCCAGCCATCTCATCCTCGGTCGTCCCCTTCTCCTCCTGTCCCCAANGCCTGGCGTGCTGCAGTTCATGGGGTTGCAAAGAGTCATATATGACTGAGTGACTGAGCTGAACCAAAAGGAAGACTACCATGTGCATGTTTATTTTTTCTCATTATTTTCCATTTGGAGAAAAGGATGTGCAAATTAGTTGGGGTAAGAATGAATTTAGTCCCGTATTTTGGTCCATAAAATTTGAGTCATTGAGTGAGTTGAGGTTGTTTAAGTAATTGTGCGTACTGGTCTTATCTTTGTTACAGTATAATCTTGGTTCATGAATAGATCATGGAGTGAGCAACTGGCTGGAATCAATAGGTGGAGGGAAAGATCCTGAATTTCTCAGGAAGAATGAGTTTTTTCATGTTTTGAAAACCCAAGAGAACAGTTAGAGAACTTGGCAATTGTTTTGGGGGAAGGTTCACAGCAAACTTAAAGACAGGTACCGAGATTTACCAGAGAAGACTCTTGAGAGTGTCTTGGACAGCAAGGAAATAAAACCAGTAAATCCTAAAGGAAATCAGTCCCAAATATTCATTGGAAGGACTGATGCTGAAGCTGAGGCTCCAATACTTTGCCACCCGATGCAAAGAGTTGACTCATTGGAAGACTGATGTAGGTAAAGATTAAGGCAAAAAAGAAGAGGATTGCAGAGGATGAGATGGTTAGACAGCTCTACCAACTCAGTGCTTATGAATTTGAGCAAACTCTGGGAGATAGTGGAGTTAAGAAGAACCTGTGTACTACAGTCTACAGGCTCACAAAAGACGATTTAGCAACTACACAACAGGCATTCCTCATGTATTTCCTACCCTCCACAGCAATTGTTCAACTTTTTTTGTAAGTTTCATATTTTTCTTTTATTAACCAAAAGTTCAGGGGCTCTATTAAGTCCCTTTAAAATTTTATGACTATATTGCAAGTTTAGGTCAGGTTGTTGAATCTGTGTCACTAACTGATGGGAGTTCTAAGGTGAAAAGTGGTAGACAGTGTTTATGATAAATAGCTCTAACTTCCATTTACCCAGAAACAAATGAAATTCTGGTAAATGTTGATTATATAGGTAACAACTTTTTTTTGATGAGCACTGGAAAGGGAGAAATTAGAAACAGAATAGGGGTTGCTGTTTACTCCATGATGCTTCATAGATTTTATATCCCCATTAACAGCCAATAAAATTTAAAAATAATAAGAAATAAATGTCTACAAGTTGTGTTTTGCTGTTTACATTCTATGAAATATGTTTTTTTTTTAATTTTGGCCTAATAAAATATATCATATGTAGCTATGACCTAGATGGTGTTATGAAATGTTAAAACCAACCTGCTGTGGAAAGCCTGTGTCAGATTCCTTAAAATAAAATGAAATTTAAGACTTTCATTTATGGATAATAGATGCAAAGGATGAGGAATAAAACAAGTAATACAAATCTCTGTTAGCAAATATAAACAAGGCAAGAAAAAATGGAAGATTAATAAATAAGAACCTACATTTTAAGTTTATGGCATCAGCAGTTACTCATTTACAAGCCCTTATCACTCAATCCCACTTAGCCTATGTTTTTCTTCACTCTATCTGCTATCCTCTGTCAACAGTAGCTTTCAGTTTTCTTACTCAGGTACTTTGAACTTCCTGTTTTTTCTGTCAATAACTTTTTTCTCAATATACTTAACACTACTCACACCTTACTTCTCAGAGGTCAATTTACATAATATCTTCACAGAAAATTTTCCTAAAAAATATATATATATATCTTAATTACTCCCCACCTCTTTTAATTTCATCATTGGAAGAGAACAACATGAAAGCTCGACTCAAACATTTTAAGAGTACAGCCTGCTATGGTCAACTATTGGTACGACATAGTACAACAGATCCTTGGATTTCATTAATCTTGCTTAACTGAAACTTTATGCCAGTTAATTAGTAACTCACCATTTCCCCCTCCCTCTAGTCCCTGAGAAATCACTACACCACTCTTTGATTTTATGAATATGACTGTTTTAGATAACTCATATAAGAGGAATCAAGCAGTATTTATCTTTCTAGGATTAGCTTATTTCACTTATCAAGAGGCCCTCAAGTCTCATCCATGTTGTAAAAGTGTCAGAGTTTCCTTCCTTTTCAGGCTGAACTACATTTTATTGCATGTATATACCACATTTTCTTTAACCAATCATCAACTGACATTTAGGTTGTTTTCAAATATTGTTTATAGTAAATAGCACTGCTATAGTAAACAGCTTCCCTAGCAGCTCCGACAGTAGTGTCTGCCCACAATGCAGGAGACCTGGGTTAAATCCCCGGGTCCAGAAGATCCCCTCAAGAAGGAAATGGCAACCCACTCCAGTACTCTTGCCTAGAAAATTCCATGGATGGAGGAGCCTGGTAGGCTATAGTCCATGGGATTGCAGAGTCAGACACGACTGAGCAACTTCACTGACTAAATAGCACTGTAAGGAAAATTAAGGCTAGTATGTCTTCAAATCTTGATTTAAATTCTTTTGAATAACTATCTAATACAGGATTTCTGGATCAGATGCTGTTCCTATTTTTAGTATTTTTGAGGAACTTCCATACTGTTTTCCATAGTGACTGCACCATTTTGCTTTCCCACCAACAGTGTGCAATTGTTCCAGTTTTTCACATCATTGCCAAAAGTTGTGGTCTTTTGTTTTTGTTGACAAGAGATGTACTGACAGATATGAGGTGATACTTTATTGTGGTTTTGATTTTAAACTTCTTAATGATTAGTGCACTAAGCAATATTTTGTATGCCTGTTGTCATTTGTTAGTCTTCTTAGGAGAAATGTCTATTCAGGACCCTAGTTGTTGATGCTTTCTTAGAAGGATGGTGGTCATGGAGGATAAAAGAATTCTAAGAATTCTTTTAAATCCACTGTTTCTGGCTCAGAGACTCAGGGACCTGCAGAGCTCTGTTTTAAAGAGGTATCTTATTTCTAATATTGAGAGATGGAGGTCAAGAGAACAAGGTCCCTCTCCATGCTTCCCAGTCTTAACACTATATCTCTCTGCATGTGCTGCTATTTTAGGCTTCTAATTGCCACTTGTACTACTTTGGATCCTCTAACCTAGAATAAGGAGTATTAGAGCTCTGAGTTTTCACCTGTGATTCAAACCAGGACTGAAACCATCACATTATAATTTGGCTGCATAGTCAGTTATCAGAATAGCTGCCATTGTATGACTTGGTTCTTGGTTTTTAGGCCATGTTTCCAGGGAGCAGGGATTATGCTAGCAGGATATGTGGACTGAATTTTAACACCATTTTGTGTGTGTGTGTGTGTGTGTGTGTGTGTGTTTCCATTTGAGTAACTTCAGTTTTCTGACATCAGATGTAAGATATATTTTATGTAGTAGTTTCTAGTTATTAAATAGTTTCTGAAATCTGATAAACTGATACCTGTTACTATACTTCAGTTAGAAGTGCTTTTGAATATTCTTATTTTTATTGGGAAAATAAAAACTCTGACACTGCTTTTCATCATCTAAATCACTGGAGAAATAATTTATTTTCTGATTATCTCAAACTAGGAAGATATATGAGGGAGTCAAGTAATATTTAACGATGCTGGTCATACATTTGGCAACAGGGAAACTAGAAATAGATTTCACATATAGTAATTAACTTCATTTTGGAGTCAAGTTACCATGGATATATCTTCTAATATATACTGGTACTCATTTTCTCCTCTAAAATTCAAACATCGCCCCCACCCCCACCAACAAGGACTTTATAAATCAAGTAGCTGTATTCCATTACTTTTCGCTGCTTTACCAAAAGAAAAATGCCAGTGAGAAAGAAATATTACAGCCATATATGCATCACTCTTATTTACCTGCTTTGGTTATTTCTGCCAAATTTAATATCTGTCATTAAAGATGGAATTTCACTCTGTATAATCGGCTCCAGTTTCATCCACCTAATTAGAACTGACTCAAATGTATTCTTTTTAATGGCTGAGTAATACTCTATTGTGTATATGTACCACAGCTTTCTTATCCATCCATCTGCTGATGGAAATCTAGGTTGCTTCCATGTCCTGGCTATTATAAACAGTGCTGTGATGAACATTGGGGTACACATGTCTCTTTCAATTCTGGTTTCCTTGGTGTGTATGTCCAGCAGTGGGATTGCTGGGTCATAAGGCAGTTCCATTTCCAGTTTTTTAAGGAATCTCCACACTTTTCTCCACAGTGGCTGTACTAGTTTGCATTCCCACCAACAGTGTAAGAGGGTTCCCTTTTCTCCACACCCTCTCCAGCATTTATTGCTTGTAGACTTATGGATCACAGCCATTCTGACTGGTGTGAAATGGTACCTCATTGTGGTTTTGATTTGCATTTCTCCGATAATGAGTGATGTTAAGCATCTTTATATGTGTTTGTTAGCCATCTGCATGTCTTCTTTGGAGAAATGTCTATTTAGTTCTTTGGCCCATTTTTTGATTGGGTCGTTTATTTTTCTGGAATTGAGCTGCATGAGTTGCTTGTATATTTTTGAATTAGTTGTTTGTCAGTTGCTTCATTTGCTATTATTTTCTCCCATTTCGAAGCCTGTCTTTTCATCTTGCTTATAGTTTCCTGGGTAAAACTGGAGCCAATTATACAGAGTGAAGTAGGCCAGAAGGAAAACATCAATACAGTATACTAACACATATATATGGAATTTAGAAAGATGGTAACAATAACCTTGTATGCGGGACAGCAAAAGAGACACAGATGTATAGAACAGTCTTTTGGACTCTGTGGGAGAGGGACAGGGTGGGATGATTTGGGAGAATGGCATTGAAACATGTATAATATATATAAGAAACAAATCGCCAGTCTAGGTTTGATGCAGGATACAGGATGTTTGGGGCTGGTGCACTGGGATGACCCAGAGGGATGGTATGGGGAGGGAGGTGGGAGTGGGGTTCAGGATTGGGAACACGGGTATACCCGTGGCAGATTCATGTTGATATATGGCAAAACCAATACAATATTTTAAAGTAAATAATAATAATTAATTAAAATAAGTAAATAAAATTAATAAAAATAAAGATGGAATTTCTTATCTCTCTGATTTTGGTTAATATTTTGGGGAGAAATAAGGTTTGACTGTGATATCTTTCCTAAAACATTTATTTATGTTTAGTCACCTCTAAAATTTGTTATATCCAACTTTGATTCATGTTTCTATTTCTGAATTATTATCCAAATTAATTGAAGCTAAAAGTCTTTGTTTGACCTACAGCTCCCAATTTAGACAGAATTTTAAAAATAAGACAAGCATTTACATGACAATACTAGTAATCTTTATTTTTGTGGTTAAGAGTAAGATACAAGGATACACTTAACAGTGCAAGATATATAGTCTTGTATTTATATATAGACATTTAATGAAAACTTTACATGGAATATAATCTACAAAAACATCAAATCAGTATGATGTACACCTGAAACTAACATAATATTATTGTGAACAATATTTCAATAAATATTTGTTTAAAAAACTTAATTAGGAAGGATTCATTCAGACCTAATATTTACATCATTTTGTTTAGTAACAATCTTAGAGAACATCTTTCAATATCAAACTCTTTCTGAAGGAAATAAATTTGCCCTTTTCCTCTTATGAGGCAATTCTTACTTTATGGTCATTTACCTCCTTCCTGCAAGCAGGTCAAAGCAACAGTTAGAACTCGACATGGAATAACAGATTGGTTCAAAATTGGGAAAGGAGTACATCAATGCTATATATTGTCACTCTCCTTATTTAACTTATATGGAGAATGCATTATGCAAAGTGCCAAGCTGGATGAAGCTCAAGCTGGAATCAAGACACTGGGGAAATACCAGTAACCTTGGATAAGTAGATACCACTCTGATGGCAGAAAGCAAGGAGAAATTAAGAAATTCAATGAGGGTGAAAGAAGAGAGTGAAAAAGATAGCTTTAAACTCAAAATTCAAAAAACTAAGATCATGGAATCCAGTCCTATCACCACATGCAAATAGATGGGGGAAAAACGGAAACAGTGACAAATTTTATTTCTTGGGCTCCAAAATCACTGCAGAGAGTGACTGCAGCCATGAAATTGAGACAGTTGTTTGAAAAAATGCTATGAGAAACATTCAGTTCAGTTCAGTCACACAGTCATGTCCAACTCTTTGCAACACCAAGGACTGCAGCACGCCAGGCTTCCCTGTCCATCAAAGGCTCCAGGAGCTTGCTCAAACTCATGTACATCGAGTTACTGATGCCATCCAACCATCTTATACTCTGTCTTCCCCTCTCTTCCAGCCTTCAATCTTTCCCAGCATCAGGGTCTTTTTCAATCAGTCAGTTCTTCCCATCAGATGACCAAAGTATTGGAGTTTCAGCTTTAACATAAGTCCTTCCAATGAATATTCAGGACTGATTTCCTTTAAGATTGTTTTGATCTCCTTGCAGTCCAAGAGACTCTCAAGAGTCTTCTCCAACACCATAGTTCAAAGCATCAATTCTTCAGTGCTCAGCTTTCTTCACAGTCCAACTCTCACATCCATACATGACCGCTGGAAAAACCATAGCCTTGACTAGATGGACCTTTGTTGACAAAGTAATGTCTCTGCTTTTTAATATGCCATCTAGATTGGTCATAACTTTTCTTTCAAGGAGTAAGTGTCTTTTAATTTCATGGCTGCAATCACCATCTGAAGTGAATTTGGAGCCTCCAAAGATAAAGTCTGTCACTGTTTCTACTGTTTCCCCATCTATTTGCCATGAAGTATGGGACTGGATGCT
The DNA here is from genome assembly GCA_006408695.1 of Aepyceros melampus. Taxonomy (NCBI): domain Eukaryota; kingdom Metazoa; phylum Chordata; class Mammalia; order Artiodactyla; family Bovidae; genus Aepyceros; species Aepyceros melampus. The sequence continues at coordinate 85,546 of SJXQ01003398.1, forward strand.
ATGATCTTAGTTTTCTGAATGTTGAACTTTAAGCCAACTTTTTCACTCTCCTCTTTCACTTTTATCAAGAAAAAAAAATTGTACACTTCTAATTGCTCATCCCATAATCTGAACACTTTGACAAAATTTGCAAGAGATGGAAAGGTTAAGTTCAGAATGTCTTAAAGCTTTTTAAGGCAAGAAGTCTGTTCATAGTGTTCTACAGCATCCTTCAAGATTGGACAGTTTTATGAGAGTATCTGATTCTAAAAAAGAAGACCTCACCATCTAGCTTTTGCTGCTGCTGCTGCTGCTAAGTCACTTTAATCGTGTCTGACTCTGTGCAACCTCATAGACAACAGCCTACCAGGCTCCTCTCTCCCTGGGATTCTCCAGGCAAAAATACCGGAGTGGGTTGCCATTTCCCTCTCCAACTTAGCTTCTATTGTGGTAATAATATAGATATGATGGATATGTAGATGATTCAAAAGAATATTATAACTAAATAACTTATTTGATTCCAATTCTCAAAAAAAAAAAAAAAACTAAATCAAGAAAAATTATGCTGGAATATGATGAATCCAAATAAAAAGTTTTGATGACTCCTGATTTACATAGTCATAGAGAAAACTGACTTTCCAGGTGGTGCTAGTGATAAAGAATCTGCCTGCCATTGCAGGCTACTCAAGAGACACTGGTTTAGTCCCTGGGTTGGAAAGATCCCCCTGGAGAAAGGAACGGCAACCAACTCCAGAATTCTTGCCTGGAGAATCTCAAAGACAGATTCTTTACAACTAGCGCCACCTGGGAAGCTCATTGTTCACTGCAATTGTCTACAAATGGTATACATCAAAGTTTCAATCTATAGGGTCACAAAGAATCAGAAACGACTAAAGCAACTTAGCATAAAGAAAATTGATTAATGTGTCAGATTCTACTATGCTGCCCCAAATTTCAACGTATTTCAATATCTCCGAATAATTCTGAAAATTATGAATAAGGAACTGATGCTTAAGGATGAAAAGAACAGTCCAAGATCAAACAGGTAACAGGCGAATAGCTGGGATTAAATTACATTTATTTTAAATAAACCCCATTTTCTTCCCACTGCCCTCAAATAACTAAATTATACAAGTAAAATCTCAAATGTAAGAAAAAAGATGGGCAATTTTTTTATTTATATTGAATTTTATAGACAAAATAAATGAAATTTGCAATATTCCCTAAAATACCAAGGTGACTACTTTGAAATTTAAGAAATATGCACCTTTCTTGGTACATTATATTATGCTCTCTCCTTCTATTGCCCATGCTTATAAATGTATAATGGATCAAGGGCACAAAATACATACACATGGAACAGGCTGGCTAGCCAGCAATAGACAAAGAGTCTTGACTTACAAGAATAAAAAGAAAGAAACAAAAATGAACTCAATTCCACTCCAGATAAGCAGAAGTAAGGCAGGTATTAGAAATGACTAAACATGGCTGCTGCTGCTAAGTCACTTCAGTCGTGTCCAACTCTGTGCGACCCCATAGACGGCAGCCCACCAGGCTCCCTCGTCCCTGGGATTCTCCAGGCAAGAACACTGGAGTGGGTAGCATCACCAACTCAATGGAAAAGAATTCGAGCAAACTCTGAGAAATAGTGGAGGATAGAGGAGCTTGATGTGCTGTAGTCAATGGGGCTGCAAAGAGTTGGACATGACTCAGCAAATGAAGAACAAAAAAACATGGTTAGACAGTAGAATATAAATTCATATTCAACTAGAGCACAGCATTTCCAAAAATTGAAGATATGAAAGAAATTAGGCTAGTTGATAAATGATAATAAATAAAACACAGGGTAAAATAAAAAGTAGTCAGATATTCTGATATTAAAGTATCAAGACACCTTTTTTCCCCATCAGGATTTGCTAGAAGCTCATCACTTAAATGGTTCTCAAGAGTGATATTTTACCTTTGTCAAGTGACTACAGCCCCAGAATAACTGCAGCATCAAAAGATAAACTTTATGACAGTATTAAGTTATATCTTAATACATGTAACATAAAAATTAGAGCTTTTTAAAGCATTTTAAATTATAAGAATAGAGATGGTTTATGTGTACTTTGAAACAGGAAAGCTACAAATTCTAGCATCATGATTTCCTCCATTCTGTATCACTACTTTTCTTTACTCACTTGCTTCTTTTCCCTCCTGAGGCGATCTCTCTCTGTCTCATAACCCATAGAGCTGAATACAATATCTCATAATACACTGTATGTGTCATGGAGGCTGGGTTTTTCTCTGTGTGTTTTCTTTTTAATTTTCCCTCTCTTTCTTTTCCTGTTGTTTTTGTGTTAAAATTATTGAGAAAGACACCGGCTCAATTTTAAAGAATCTGCCCATTTTGATGCTGGTTACCACTGATGAGACTATATAATATATATGTAGCTGCAGGGCCCTTTCCTCAAAACACAGATGCAGGGAGAGAACTCTCATGAACTGGAAGATAACCTGGTTTCATGCTGAGTAGTCTACTCTTGCAAGGGGAGAAGGCACTATACACCATGGAACCCATTCATAAGAAAATAATTAGCAAGCATCACATTATTAATTGTTATTTAATTCTATCTTTGGCAGGATAAAAATGACAAGTAATTTATTCAAATAAATCTCTCTTAATAGGCTTATGATTTAACAATAATTTACAGAAAGCATAAATGATATAAGACATATATTGAAATATCAGTAGTGTTTATCTTCATGTATAAAGGAAGGAAAACTTCATGTATTAAAGTTTTAAATAATTTTGGTACAATATAATTTATCTGTGTTTCCTAAATATTTTATATTGAGTGTACAAATTTTTTAAAAAATATATAAAATAAAAAGTAATAAACATCATGGTACACAAACACACACACATCTATATACATTATGTGTGCATGCATGCTAAGTCAATTCTTTGTGACCTTATAGACTGTAGCCCACCAGGGTCCTTTGTCCATGGGATTCTCCAGGCAAAAATATGGAGTGGGTTGCCATCAGGGGATCTTGCCGACCCAGGGATAGAATCCTTGTCTTTTATGTATCCTGCATTGATAGGCACATTCTTTACCACTAGCACCATCTGGGAAGTCCATACACATTATATCATGATGTATAAAGTATTTATGATAAATAATTATATTATTTAATGTACTGTTTAAAAGTAGCACTTCATATTTCTCACTTATGCATATATACACAGCAGCAATGTCTGCCTTTCCTAGTATATTATACCAATGAACATCCATCTGCTTTTCCTAGTATTTTGTTGTTGTCAGGTCACTAAGTCATGGCTAACTCTGCAACCCCATGGACTGCTGCACTCCATGCTTCCCTGTCTCATCAACTTCTAGAGTTTGCCCAAGTTCATGTCCATTCAATTGATGATACAATCCAACCATTTCATCCTCTGCCACCCTCTTCTTTTGCCTTCAAATTTTCCCAGAATCAGGGTATTTTCCAATGAATCACCTGTTTGCATCAAGTGTCCAAAGTACTGGAGCTTCAGCTTCAGCATCAGTTCTTCCAATAAGTATTCAGGTTTGATTTTCCTTAAGATTGACTGGTTTGATCTTCTTCCTATCTGAGGTACTCTTAAGAGTCTTCTCTAGCAGCGCAATTCAAAAACATCAATTATTTGGTGTTCAGCCTTCTTTATAGTTCAACTCTCATATCCTTTCTCATTACTGAAAAGACCATAGCTTACGACTATACAGACTCTGATGGCAAAGTGATGTTTTTGCTTTCTAAAACACTGTCTAGGTCTGCCTTAGCCAAGTGTCTAATTTCATGGCTGTAATCACCATCTTCAGTGATTCTGGAGCCCAAGAAGAGAAAATCTGTCACTACTTCCACTTTTTCCCCTTCTACTTGCTATGAAGTGATGGGACTGGATGCCATAATCTTTTAGTTTTTTGAATGCTGAGTTTAAAGCTGTGTATTTCACTCTTCTCTTTAACCTTCATCAAGAGGTTCTTTAGTTCCTTTTTGCTTTATGCCACTAAAGTGGTATCATCTCCATACCTGAGGTTGTTGATATTTCTCCTAGCAATTTTGATTCCATCTTGTAACTCATCCAGCTCATCATTTTGCATGATGTATGTACAGTGCATATAAGTTACATAAACAGGATGACAATATACAGCCTTGTCATACTCCTTCCCAATTTTGAACCAGTCAGTTGTTCCATGTCCAGTTTTAGTTGATACTTGTTGATTTGCAAGTCTTTCTCAGAAGACAGGTAAAATTGTCTGCCATTCCCATCTCTTTCTTTAAGAATTTTCCTCAGTTTGTTGTGATCTACACAAAGGTTTCTGCATAGTCAATGAAACACAGACAGATATTTTTTTCTGGAATTCCTTTGCTTTTTCTATGATCCAACAAATGTTGGCAATTTGATCTCTGATTCCTTTGCTTTTTCTAAATCCAGCTTGTACATCTGGAAGTTCTTGATTCAAGTATTGTGGAAGTGTAGCTTGAAGGATTTTGAGCATAACCTTACTGGCATGGGAAATGAGTGCAATTGTTTAGTATTTTGAACCTTTTTTAGCACTATCCTTCTTTGGAATCAGGATGAAAACTGAACTTTTCCAGTCCTGTGGCCACAAGTGGGTTTCCAAATTTGCTGACATATTAAGTGTAGCACTTTAACACCATTATCTTTCAGTATGTTAAATAGCCGAGCTGGAATTGCATCACTTCCACTAGCTTTATTGGTAGTAATGGTTCCTAAGGCCCACTTGACTTTACACTCCAGGATGTCTGGCTCTAGGTGACTGGTCACACAATTATGGTTATCTGGGTCATTAAGACCTTTTTTGTACAGTATATTATACCAATATACAGTTCTTCAAGACTTACTTTTTCTTTTTCTAATTGTTTTTTAATTGAAAAATAAAGTATAAATCATAAATATATTTATATTTAATTTAAATATTAAATTTAATATTATTTTATTAATATTTAATTTATTAAATTTTAAATATTTTATTTAAATATGTTAAAATATAAGCAAAATACAAATTATAATATAAATTATAAATAAAATGTGATTGATTTTACAAAGTTGTTAGTTTCTACTGTAAATCAGACATATATATACACACACACACACACACACACACACATATCTGCTCTTTTTTAGATTCTGTTCCCATACAGGTCATTCAGTTCAGTTCAGTTAGTCGCTAAGTTGTGTCCAACTCTTTGTGACCCCATGAATCAGAGCACTCCAGGCCTCCCTGTCCATCACCAACTCCCGCAGTTCACTCAGACTCACTCCCATCAAGTCAGAGATGTCATTCAGCCATCTCATCCTCTGCCATCCCCTTCTCCTCCTGCCTCCAATCCCTTCCAGCATCAGAGTCTTTTCCAATGAGTCAACTCTTTGCATGAGGTGGCCAAAGTACTGGAGTTTCAGCTTTAGCATCATTCCTTCCAAAGAAATCCCAGGGTTGATCTCCTTCAGAATGGACTGGTTGGATCTCCTTGCAGTCCAAGGGACTCTCAAGTACTAATTAGAGTTTCCTGTGCTACACAGTAGGTTCTTTTTAGTTATCTGTTCTGTATGTAGTAGTGTGTATATGTCAATCCCTTGTGGCTCAGCTGGTAAAGAATCCACCTGCAATGCAGGAGACCTGGGTTCGATCCCTGGGCTGGGAAGGTCCCCTCAAGAAAGGAAAGGCTCAGTTCAGTTCAATTCAGTCGCTTAGTCATGTCCAACTCTTTGTGACCCTGTGAATTGCAACACACCAGGCTTCCCTGTCCATCACCAACTCCTGGAGTCCACTCAGATTCATGTCCATCGAGTCAGTGATGCCATCCAGCCACGTCATCCTCTGTGGTCCCCTTCTCCTCCTGCCCCCAGTCCTTCCCAGCATCAAAGTCTTTTCCAATGAATCAACTCTTCACATGAGATGGCCAAAGTACTGGAATTTCAGCTTTATCATCATTCCTTCCAAAGAAATCCCAGGGCTGATCTCCTTCAGAATGGACTGGTTGGATCTCCTTGCAGTCTAAAGGATTCTCAAGAGTCTTCTTCAACACCACAGTTCAAAAGCACCAATTCTTCAGCCCTCAGCCTTCTTCACGGTCCAACTCTCACATCCAATACATGACTACTGGAAAAACCATAGCCTTGACTAGATGGAACTTAGTCGGCTACCACTCCAGTATTCTGGCCTGGAGAATTTCATGGACTGTATGTCTATGGGGTTGCAAAGAGCTGGACATGACTGAGCGACTTTCACTTTCACTTTCATATATCAATCCCAATCTACCAATGTAACCCTCCCATCCTTTCCCCCTTGGTAATAACCACAAGTTTGTTTTCTAGATCTGTGACTCAACTTTTTTTTTTGTAAATAGGTTCATTAGTACCATTGTCTTAAATTCTACATATAAATGATGTATATTTGTCTCTCTCTATCACTTCTTCTAATAAGGATCATGCCAAAATCTAAAACCTCATTAAGACATGTCTGAAAGATTTTCCTGGCAAATGTTTATTTAAAAAAACACTTGGATCTAAGGGAATTTTTCTTTAATATTAAGATTCCTTCCATTCTGTGATATGAGCTGTATTTCAATGAGGAGATTCAGTTTTAGAAAATGCATGAGACCAGAAAGTTTGTCGTGCATAACTGTGCTGTCTCCTGATATCTAGTGCAGCCATGACATTCAGCTGAGAATCAAAAATGAGGGGAAACAGTTCTTTCATTTTTTATCATATATTTTTCTTGCCCACTGATATTCAGCAATATTTTATACATTTAGTTTAGAAACAAAGCAACATGGTTTTACTTTTAACAGACCATCTATATGTTGAAATGTGCAGAATCACAAAAACATAGATTACTGATATATACTTATGCTTCTATAACAGTCTGTACTCTATGAATATTCTTGAAACTTTGGTGTTGGTTCTATAAAATTTTTCTGAGTCTTACTGTCATGAAAATCGGTCCACATCAACTTCTAGAATTGTGGTGACAACTACATATGAGTGTATTCAATAAATCAATGAATTATACTGAAACATTCTGGCTTGTTTTGATGGTGGGAAGTTTCCATCTCTAAAAATCAATGAACTCCTGAACACTGTATTTATTTAGACAAAAAAACTTTAAATTAACCATGGAACTACAGATGTGCAGTATTACATACATTATACGTAAAGATGTTTTAAAGTTGTCAAAACTTATTTAACAGGAGTATTTTTGAATTACTTTCTTCCACATATGCTCTTCTGTCATAGACAATCCATGAACATTGAAAAGGAAGCATATACATATGTTCCTAATATATATAAATATAATATACACACACACACACACACACACACACACACACACACACATATATATATATATATATTCCTAACCCTATTGCTTCCATATTTGCTACTGTTTCTGACAGAGTAGGTATGGCCCACAACTCAGTTCAGTTAAGTCACTCAACCGTGTTCGACTCTGAGACCCCATGTACTGCAGTGCACCAGGCCTCCCTGTCCATCACCAACTCCTGGCGTTTACTCAAACTCATATCCATTGAGTTGGTGATGCCATCCAACCATCTCCTCCTCTGTCATCCCCTTCTCCTCTCTCCTTCAATCTTTCCTAGCATCAGGGTCTTTTCAAATGTGTCAGTTCTTTGCAACTTCAACATCAGTTCTTTCAGTGAATATTTAGGACTGATTTCCTTTAGGATGGACTGGTTGGATCTCTTTGCTGTCCAAGGGACTCTTAACAGTCTTCTCCAACACCACAAACATCGATTCTTCAGTACTCAGCTTTCTTTATAGTCCAATTCTCACATTCATACATGACAACTAGAAAAACTGTAGCTTTGACTAGGTAGATGGACCTGTGTTGGCAAAGTAATATCTCTGCTTTTTAAAATGCCATCTAGATTGGTCATAATTTTTCTTCCAAGGAGTAAGCGCCTTTTTATTTTATGGCTGCAGTCATGACCTGCAGTGATAAAAAATAAAGTCTGACACTGTTTCCACTATTTCCCCATCTATTTGCCATAAAGTGATGGGACCAAATGCTGTGATCTTAGTTTTCTGAATGTTGAGTTTTAAGCCAACTTTTTCACTCTCCTCTTTCATCAAGAGGCTCTTCAGCTCTTCTTCACTTTCTGCCATAAGGGTGGTGTCATCTGCATATCTAAGGTTATTGATATTTCTCCCAGCAATCTTGATTCCAGCTTGTGCTTCATCCAGTCCAGCATTTCTCATGATGTACTTGTATATAAGTTAAATAAGCAAGGTGACAATATACAGCCTTGATGTACTCCTTTCCCAATTTGGAACCAGTCTGTTCCACGTCCAGTTCTAACTATTGCTTCTTGACCTGCATAAAGATTTCTCAGGAAGCAGGTCAGGTGCACAAAATACATATTATTTTAGTAATGTGTCATTGGTTTTATTTCTGTCCATTAATTTTAGAAAAAAATTAGACAAAGCCTATTACAATAATAGCAACAAATATTAGAAAAGTCACATTCAGACTGGTAAACAATAAGATACTAAAAGGAATAGTATAAGGCTTGCATTCTGACTTGTGAACAATTAATGGATCTGGCTCTGTTGATCTGAAAGTTATAAAGAACTTCTGGTTTAATTCTGGAAACAGGAAAGCCCCCAGAATTTGTCCATGATTCAAATCATAGTATCACACATCTGATTAACTCAATTACTCTGAACAGGCTGTTTAGTATGTTGACATATACTTTTCAAATCACTGTGAAGATTAAATGACACTAATGTATAATACATAGCACAACTGGGTCTTCTACAAACAATAGGTTTCTTTCTCTTTTCACTACAACATGTTATGAAAAAGTAATTGTTGCAACTCTACATGATAAGTTATTCATTTATTTATATTCTTTAATTAAGAGAGAGTATTTTTTGTCTCAGGGGTTATGATGTATAGATAAATTGTCATTGGTAATTTAATGTTAATATCTGGGAAGGCACTATTATAAAAATTGCAAATTTTCCAAATACAAACTTGTAGACTTTTTATAAAGTCACTCCAAACCACAACATTTTTTTTCCAATAGATATGGTAATCCAGTTGTAAAATTTGCATGTAAGTGTAAGTAATAGGAAAGAAGAGACATATTGGGTGTATTCTTCCCAGGTGGCACAGTGGTAAAGAATCTGCCTGCAAATGCAGGAGATGCAAAACACCCAGGTCCTATTTGGGAAGATTCCCCTGGTGTAGAGACTGGCAATCTACTCCAGAGTTCTTGCCTGGAAATTCCACAGACAGAGAATCCTGGCGGGCTACAGTCCATGGGGTCTCAAAGAGTCAGATACAACTGAGCACACACATACACACACTCACACATTAAAAATTTTCATATAAGTACAGCAATGTTGGGGCAGGGTTAGAAAAACAAGAACAGCAGATCAGGAAGAGAGGACAGAAATAAACATATGAATTCTTTAAGACCCAAATAACAAAAGGGATGCTCTGGAAAAGAGAGACTGTTAAATGGTATTACTGGGACACTTGGTTCACTGCAGTTCCATCGCTGAGCAATGTCTGACTCTGCAATCTCGTGGATTGCAGCACACCAGGGTTCCCTATCCTAACCCTAGGACAATCTGCTGGAGCTTGCTTAAACTCATCCAACGAGTCAGTGATGCCATCTACAATCTCATCCTCTGTTGCTCCTTTCTCCTTCTGCCTTCAACCTTTCCCAGTATCAGGCTGTTTTCTAATGAGTCAGTTCTTTACATCAGGAGCCAAAGTATTGGAGCTTCAGCTTCAAGATCAGTCCTCTCAATGAATATTGAGGACTGATTTCCTTTAGGATTGATTGTTTGGCTCTCCTTGTAGTCCAAAGGACTTTGAAAAGTCTTCTTCAACACCACTGCTCAAAAGCATCAATTCTTTAGTGTTCAGCTTTCTTTAGTACAATTCTCACATCCGTACATGACTACTGGAAAAATAATAGGTTTGACTAGATGGACCTTTGTCAGCAAAGTAATGTCCCTGCTTTTTAATATGCTCTCCAGGTTTGCCATAGCTTTTCTTCCAAGGAGTGAGCGTCTTTAATTTCATGGCGACAGTCACCATCTGCAGTCATTTTGGAGCCCCTCAAAATAAAGTCTGACACTGTTTCCACTGTTTCCCCATCTATGTGTCATGAAGTGATGGGACCAGATGCCATGATCTTAGTTTTTTGACTGTTGAGTTTTAAGCCAGCTTTTTCACTCTGCCCTTTTACTTTCAAAAAGCTCTTTTGGTCTTCTTCACTTTCTGCCATAATAGTGTGTCATCTGCATATCTGAGGTTATTGATATTTCTCCCAGCAATCTTGATTCCAGCTTGTGCTTCCTCCAGTCTGGCATTTCAGTTGATATACTCTTCATATAAGCTAAATAAGCAGGGTGACAATATACAGCCTTGTCATATTCCTTTCCCCATTTGGAACCAGTGCATTGTTCCATGTCTAGTTCTAACTGTTTTTTCTTGACCTGCATACAGGTTTCTCAGGAGCAGGTAAGGTGGCCTGGTATTCTCATCTCTTGAAGACTTTTCTGCAGTTTGTTGTGATCCACACAGTCAAGTGCTTTATCATAGACAATGAAGCAGATGATTTTCTGGAATTCTCTTGCTTTTTCTATAATCCAGTGGATGTTGGCAATTTGACCTCTGATTCCTCTGTCTTTTCTAAATCCAGCTTGAACGTTTGGAAGTTCTTCATTCATGTACTGTTGAAGCCTATCTTGGAGAATTTTGAGCATTACTTTGCTAGCTTGTGAGATGAGTGCAGCTATACAGTAGTTTGAACATTCTTTCGTATTGCCTTTCTTTGAGATTGGAATGAAAACTGAGCTTTTCATTCCAGTGGCCAGTCCTGTGGCCACAGCCTAGTTTGTCAAATTTGCTGACATATTGAGTGCAGCACTTTCACAGCATCATCTTTTAGAATTTGAAATAGCTCAACTGGAATTCCATCACTTCCACTAGCTTTGTTTGTAGTGATGCTTCCTAAGGCCCACTTGACTTCACATTTCAAGATGCCTTGCTCTAGGGGAGTGATCACACCATTGTGGTTATCTGGGTCTTCAAGATCTTTTTTGTATATTTCTTCTGTGTAGTATTACCACCTCTTCTTAATATCTTCTGCTTCTTTTAGGTCTACACCATTTCTGTTCTTTATTTTTCCCATCTTTGCATGAAATGTTCCCTTCATATCTCTAATTTTCTTGAAGGGATCTCTAGTCTTTTCCATTCTATTGTTTTCCTGTATTTCTTTGCATTGATCACTGAGGAAGGCTTTCTTATCTCCCTTGTTATTCTTTGGAAGCATACAAGTGGGTATATCTTTCCTTTTCTCTTTTGCCTTTTGCTTCTCTTCTTGTCTCAGCTTTTTGTAAGATCTTCTCAGACAACCATTTTGCCTTTTTGCCTTTCTTTTCTTGGAGATGGTTTTGGTCACTGCCTCCTGTACAGTGTCTTGAACCTCCATCCACAGTTCTTGAGGCACTCTGTCTGTCAGATCTAATCCCTTGAATCTATTTGTCACTTCCACTGTACAATCATAAAGTATTTGATTTAGGTAATACCTGAATGGTCTAGTTGTTTTCCTACATTCTTCAATTTAAGTCTGAATTTTTGAATAGGATTTCATGATCTGAGCCACAGTCAACTCTTGATCTTGTTTTGCTGAGTATATAAAGCTTCTCCATCTTCAACTGCAAAGAATATAATCAATCTAATTTCAGTAGGGACCATGTATAGAGTGATCTCTTGTGTTGTTGAAAGAGGGATATTTGGTTGCCCATATGGAAAATATTTTTCTTACACAATACTTAGAAATTCCACATAGATACAAAAACTCAAATATGAAAGGCAAAGCTGCAAACATTTTTTAAAGAAAATACAGGAATGGTATATTTGTGATCTTGGAGTAAGAAGTGATTTAGCAATTTATAACATACAAAAAATCTATAGAAAAAGAAATCAAAAATTCAAATCTATTAGAATTAAGGTCTTATTCTGATTGAAAATACAATAAAGGAAGGGAAGAAATCTGCAATTTGGATAAAGTGTTTCCAACACATAACTGAGATTAGTGTTGATTCAGGGAAATGTGTGTTACATGGAACCAGGGATCATATACTGAGTAATTCAAAGATGATTATAAAGTTTATTTCTGAATTTGGCAATGCCAAAGGACCAATTCAACTCACTTATTCTGTGAACTATTTATGATTTCCTGTGAACTTATACAATCTCTTGCAGGTTAAAAATAAAAACAATAAACTTTGTAAATAAAATAAATGACTTAGAAAAAAAACACATGATAGAGAAAGCTTCATGCTTTCTATTAAAATTGGCAAATATTTCCAGAATATGATACTAATAGTATAGGCAAAAAAGAAAAAAAATAATAAATTACATTACACAAAAATTTAAATGACTGTGCATAAAGGATACAATTAACAGAGTAAAAAAGCAACACATGGAATGAGAGAAAATATATGAAAATCATATCTTTAATTATAGGTTAATGTAAAAATTATAAAGAACTTCTACAACTCAAAAACAAACAACCTAATTAAAAACTAAGGAAAGGATTTGAACTGAGATTTCTTCAAGAAAGATATATAATTGGCCAATGAGTCCGTGAAAACATTCTCAATATGGAAAGCAAATCAAAGCCAAAATGAGATACCACCTCACATCCATTATAATGGCCATTATTTAAAAAAATAATAATAAAAAACTCAGAAAACAGTAACCGTTCATGAGAGAAGTGAAGTAACTGAAACACTTGAGCACTGTTGGTGGGAATGCAAAATGAAGCAGTTACTACAAAAAAAAAATAATTTTAATAAAAATGGTACAGTAGTTCCTTTTTGAGGAACAAAAGTAGATCCACTCCTAGGTATATATCTAAAATAACTGAAATCCCACTATTTTATATATATTCAGAGTGAAAGCCTAGTCTCAAAGAGAAATTTGTAAACCAGGTAAATGTACTTAATACTACTGAACAGTAGGCTTAAAAATGACTAAGATGGCAAATTTTACACTGGGCCACCTGTGAATTTTACTACAGTTTTTCAAAAGATTTAAATTTTCCCTTCCTGATATATGACAACTGTAGAAGTGTCTGCAATTGACATAAAAATGTCTCAAAATCTACTGTTTTCAAATTAGCTTGAAATATTACTGTCCTCCCGGGATTCTCCTGGTAACAGTTCTCAGAACACTTCATGTTTTGCTTTTTTTCTGTATTTGTCTATGTTTCCAGAAACCTTCAGTTCAAGTGTACTAGGAGGCTTATTTTTATCCATTATATCATGTCTCCATCAATATTAGTTAAAAAAATCAGTGAGTCAATATGCCCAATGAACTTACTAAAACATTTGAAGCAATTTCATGATTAATAAATGGAAATATTTATTTCACTATATTAACTTATGTTGCAGAACTCTGAATTAATACAAGTATACTTCCAACAAAGCTGTATATTTACTAATCAAGATGTCATTCCTGCTTAGAATTGTAGGAGATTCCAATATATATAAGCTCCTCATCTTGTTGTGCAAGACTGGTTATGTTGTGACATTTATATATTTTCAATGCATGTGAAACATTTTCTAAAAAGTGCCTGTATTTGTTTCCAAATCAGTTTGTGACAGATCTCCAGAGAGTATCCATGAAGTTATTATCATTACATATTTAAGATTTATTTACCTATTTTACTATTAACACTGGGAAAACAGAGAAGCTAAAAAATATCTTCTCAGCCTGCAGCTTTTTGCAAATTTAAATTTAGTTGTCATGTGTATACTATTTTTATTTTAAATAATAGTGTAAAAATAAATTGTCATAAAGTGAAAAATATTTGCTTTAAAACTGGGAAGGATTTTTATTTGATCATTCATCATCCACCTTTGCTGATTCTTTGCTCATATGTTGTGTTGATAGACTAGAATGTATTACTGAGGACATAGAAACAGTTAGTTTTCTTATTGCTAACATTTGTAACCCTTCTAGAAATAAATTTGATGTTGGTTCTTAGTGAGGTACTAGCTATTCATTTCTTCAAAAAATCTCATGTATACATTACTTACATTTTATTTGTATGTCTTAACAAATGCAGTAAGTTTCATTGCTGGTAGAAAGCCTGAGCTACTTTTCTACAAATCAATGATAATTAAGAAAAATCACTTATATTTCACAGATTATACATGGCCCAGAAACCTTTAAAGATAAAATATTAATATTTATGGCAAAAATAATGAAGCCAGTGTCACTAAATTTTATCGAACAGATGAAGAAATATATTTAGTTTAGTTAGAGTTTTAATAATGGTCAGTTCTCAGCATTTGCATCTTAGGAAAAGGAATGGAAATTCTGGAAGGAAATTAGATCATCATACTAATATTTAATCTACAGTTTAAATTCATTGAATTGAGTCATGAATAGAAATTCACCCCTTTCTTTTCTAATCAATCCCTTTCTTTGAAATATTAAAGAGAAAAGTAGATATTAGTATACATAATTATGTTAAATGAATCTCTATTGGCTGTCAAAATATTTCCACAGATTTGAAACACAATTCCAGGTGTAGAAACAAATACTTGGGTGTGGCTTTTCATTAAGGAGACTATATAAATAATTATATAAAATGTGCCTTCAAGACAGATAAAATTGCTCCCTGAATAATTCTTTAGTACACAAGCTAATTTCTCTTGGTATTCACTTCAGGGCTCTAGAGAATTTTTATAATCCTTAGGGCTTTATAGGTGATTCATAATTACAGAGAATTAAGTAACTGAATGTCACAGTGCAACCTCCACAAATTGCACTCCACAAATAAATGAACTGACTACCACAGAGGTAGAGATTTGTTCAGGGTACTATGCCCATTCTACAATATTAAAAGAGTTCAGTCTTAAGAATTTTCATGTTCAATTAAGTTTTTTTTTCCTGTCTTTTCTCTCCTCTTTATTCTTTCTCTCCCTTCCTCTTTTTCCTTTCTTCCTCTTCCAATTAAAAAATATATATATCTTTAATTTATGAACTCTTTCTTTCTGTATTCTCCTTTCATTTTTCTCTTTTTTTCTATACTATCTCTAAGACTTACTTTCTTTGTCAAATAAGAAAAGACTGGTCCAGCATCAGTCAAGTAACTAGTGTTGAAAGCTGGATTGAATGTAAGAGGGCAGAGCTTAAATGGTAAGCTTGTTACTTGCATCAAGATGGGATGCATTTTCAAACTAGAGTAATTAATATAATATAATATAATTAATTAATATACAAACAACAGAAAATAAGATGATTTGTTATTCAGAGATTTAATAATTCTGTTCCAAACTTTTCCTTAAATAAGATGTTGCTGAATATTACTTGAAATATTAAATATACTCACTTAAGGTTTCACTTATTTCACTCATTTCCTCTTCATAGAACCACAAAATTAAAAAATGCTTGCTCCTTTAAAGAAAAGCTTATGACAAACCAAGGCAGCATATTAAAAAAGCGGAGACATCACTTTGCAGACAAACATCTTAATATTCAAAGTTATGGTTTTTCCAGCAGTCATATATGGATGTGAGAGTTGGACCATAAAGAAGGCTGAGCACTGAAGAAGTAATGCTTTCAAATTGTCATGCTGGAGAAGACTCTTGAGAGTTCCTTGGACGGCAAGGAGATCGAACCAGTCAATCATAAAGGAAATCAACCCTAAATATTCACTGGAGGGACTGATGCTGAAGCTGAAGCTGAAGCTCCAATGCTTTGATCATCTGGTGCATAGTGGACCCATTGGAAAAGACCCTGATGCTGGGAAAGATTCAGGAAAGGAGGAGAAGGAGGTGACAGAGGATGAGATGGTTGGATGGCATCACAAACTCAATGGACATTAGTTTAAACAAACTCCAGGAGACAGTGAAGGACAAGGAAGCCTGACGTGCTGCAGTTCATGGGGTCACAAAAACTCAGACCTGACTTAGTGACTAAAAAACAACAACATGCACTATATTTTAGCAAAGCATTATCTAAAATCTATACCACAGAGAACAAGAATCTGACAAGATATTTCACACAAAAATCAGTTTCATGTTAAAATAATCTTAAACGCTAATATAAAGTATCACTTATATTTCCCACCAAAACTCCTAAAAAGTCAAACCACAGGAATTGTGCTTTATTTTTTAATTCAGAGTTTCTTAAGCATAACCTCAGGCCCATTTCTGTACATGAAATAACTGGTAAAAGTCGCTCAGTCATGTCCAGCTCTTTGCAACCCCATGGAATTCTCCAGGCCAGAATACTGAAGTGGGTAATCTTTCTCTTCTCCAGGGAATCTTCCCAAACCAGAGATCGAACCCAAGTTTCCCACACTGCAAGTTGACTCTTTACCAGCGGAGCCACCAGGGAAGCCAAGAATACTGGAGTGGGTAGCCTAACCCTTCTCTAGTGGATCTTCCCAACCCAGAAATCGAATCAGGGTCTCCTGTATTGCAGGCAGATTGTTTACCAGCTGAACTATCAATGAAGCCCAACAACTGGTGACATTCCCACAAAGCTTATTCATTCAACAGATAACTCTTTATTTCCAGAACTCTGTTGCATACTGAGGATCAGTCTGAGATTTAGTAATCTATTCTCTGGGTCTGCCTTCTGCTCCAAACTCATTCAGTCATGTCCAACTGCACACACCCAAATCTTTCTTTCATAGTCTGAAACTTCAGTGCCTTTATTCAGACTGTGAACATCAATCAGAACTGCACCTCTGTGTGTCATCATCATGCTGTATGTCAAGAGATAGCTCAATGTATTTACTTCTGTTAAACTTTCCCAAAATTTCTTTCCCAAAATCCAGAATTAATTTTACCCATCTCTAAACACCTTGGCATCTTACTCAGATACCATCTTACTCAATCTACCATTAATTGTTTCACTCTTCCCCTCACATTACAATGTGGATCTTTGTAGGTATAGATTTTGTTACTTTTGCATACCTCTTGAACTTTCACAAAGTCTTGGACATTCTAAGCGTGAGAAAAACTGTTTACTGAAGTGAATTTTACATAGAAAGAAAAAGACCTTGAAAGTGTATTATTTGGTGCCTGTATCAAGTATTTCAGATCCTTTCTAGCTGCTGTTTCAGCCACCAGTTTTCTATTGGTTTTTACTGTTAAGTCACTTCAGTCGTGTCCGACTCTGTGCAACCCCATAGACGGCAGCCCACCAGGCTCCTCCATCCCTGGGATTCTCCAGGCAAGAACACTGGATTGGGTTGCCATTTCCTTCTCCAGTGCATGAAAGTGAAAAGTGAAAGTGAAGTCGCTCAGTTGTGTCCGACTAGTAGTGACCCCATGGACTGCAGCTTACCAGGCTCCTCCGCCCATGGGATTTTCCAGGCAAGAATACTGGGGTGGGCACTTACCAGCAACCAGGGCAAGACTGGGCAGAGTCTTTTTGTTCTCTGCTCATGTGCTTCCTCTAAAACAAAAACAGGACAATACTTGCTCATGTAAAAGTTCAGGCCCACGGAATGAAACTAAGAGTTGGCAGTTGGCTTATAAATTATTTATTTTCTCCTCCAACTACCCCCCACCACTTACCATTGGCACCACTGAATTTGTTAGTCTTAACGGGGGACAGTTCTATGAGACTGAGCAACAAATTGTCCTTAGCAGAAGGCAACCAATGAATGTCTCTGAGTATCTTCCTTCTTCCCCAATTCATTCCCTTTGATTCTTCATAGCTGGTCCCTGCGCTTATCAGTTCAGTCCAGTTCAGTTCAGTTGCTCAGTCATGTCTGATTCTTTGCGACCCAATGGACTTTGGCACATCAGGGTTCCCTGTCCATTACTAACTCCCAGAACTTGCTCAAACTTATATCCATCAAGTTGGTGATGCCATGCAACTATCTCATCCTCTTTACTCCTTAATAAAGTGGTAATTCAGAAATGGTTTTAGTTTCTACTTTATTGGAAAGGGCTTCTCTCATAGCTCAGTTGATAAAGAAACCACCTGCAATGCAGGTGACTCCAGTTCGATTCCTGGATTGGGAAGATCCCCTGGAGAAGGGAAAGGTTACCCACTCCAGTATTCTGGCCTGGAGAATTCCATGGACTTTTTAGTCCATGGAGGGGTCACAAAGAGTTAGACATGACTAAGTGACTAATACTTTATGAGAAAACCAGGAAGAGATTAGGATTTAATAACTAATTATTCTTAAAAGCTCCTGATATGAGAATCTCTTAAGTAATCAATGAATAAATTAGAAAACTGAGCTGTGAGAATATAGTTTTTAGTCATCTTTCAAAACCAAACTGATGTTAATGAACTTCACAATTTACCCTTTTTCTTTCACAAATGTCCACATTTGTTATCCTCTTATAACACCATATTGCTTCTCTCTGCAAGACAGAAAATATTACCTTTAGCATACTACTAATACTACAATCAATATCACATCATCTTCATGAATCTGTGAGTAGATTAACACTACAATCCTTGATTTGGTTGTTACAAAAGACAAAATGCTAATAAATTTATGTGAACTAAAATAGACTGGAATGGGTGAGTTTAATTCAGATGACTATTATATATACTAAAAAGAAAAGGAGTAGCCTTCATAGTAAACAAAAGAGTCCAAAATACAGTACTTGGATGCAATCCCAAAAATGACAGTGATCTCTGTTTGGTTTCTGGCAAAACATTCAATATTACAGTAATTGAAGCCTATGGATTCTTCTGTGTATTCTTGACACTTCATCTTAATAACTTCTGCTTCTGTTAGGTTCCTACCATTTCTGTCCTTTATTGAGCCCATCTTTGCATGAAACGTTCTCTTGGTATCTCTAATTTTCTTGAAGAGATCTCTAGTCTTTCCCTTTCTATTATTTTCCTCTATTTCTATGCACTGATCACTGAGGGAGGCTTTTTCAGCTCTCCTTGATATTCTTTGGAACTCTGCACTCAAATGGGTATATCTTTCCTTTTCTCCTTTGCCCTTACTCTTGGACAATTTTCCATTACAGCCGATGTCATGGGGATGAATACATTATATGCACTTCTGTTCTGTATACCTTTTTAATAATGGGGTTGTGGTTTAGTTACTAAGTCGTGTCCAACTCTTACAACCCCATGATCTGTATTCTGTGAGATTCTTCTGTCCATGGGATTTCTCAGGCAAGAATATGAGGATAGGTAAACGAACAACTCAGCATTTTTGGCTATTTACAAACACTGTGTAATCATACAAGAGTCAATATATAATTTTTAACTGAAGAAAAAGTAAAGCTTTATCAGATATGATAAATTCCTTTTTTTAAATATAGGCAATTATTTTTTAAATTTTATTATTTATTTATTTTTTTTTTACTTTACACTATTGTACTGGTTTTGCCATACATCAACATGAATCCGCCACGGGTGTACACATGTTCCCAATCCATAATACATCTTCATCCAACACCTGTGCTGTGAAAGGTTTGTAATGAATATAAAGTTGTATCACATCAGAATTTGGTTCTTATGGTTCATAGTTATGACAAATATATACAAATAATACACACACATAATTGTGGCAAACATGGCCTGCAGGCTTTCCTCATATCCATTTTTGTCTTTTTAATTCCTAATGGCAATGTATCCAGACAAAATGCCTCCCTAAGATCATTTACAGATAAGAGCCATATAACAATTCTTTCCAATGGAGTATAAAGCAAATTATGGTTTTAGTCTTCCGGGAAAGCATTTTCTAAATAGAATAGATTCACAAGCAACTTTGTTTCACTTCTTTCACTTTCCTCTTCTTCCTGCCTAGAAAACAGGAACAATACTTCAGTGTAAAGGAGTCATATTAGAACCATGAGCTTCCCAGGTAGCCCTGTTGGTAAAGAATCCACCTGCCAATACAGGAGACACAAGAAATGCAAGTTTGATCCCTGGGTCCTAAAGTACCCCAAGGAGGGAAATGGAAACCCACTCCAGTTTTCTTGCCTGGAGAATCCATAGACAGAGGAGCCTGACAGGTTCCTGACAGGTCCATGAGGTCACAAAGAATCAAACATAAATGAAGCAACTTAGCATGCACACATGCATTCTGCTGCTGCTGCTGCTAAGTCGCTTCAGTTGTGTCTGACTCTGTGCAACCCCATAGACGGCAGCCCACCAGGCTCTTCCATCCCTGGGATTCTCCAGGCAAGAACACTGGAGTGGGCTGCCATTTCCTTCTCCAATGCATGAAAGTGAAAAGTGAAAGTGAAGTCACTCAGTCGTGTCCGACTAGTAGCGACCCCATGGACTGCAGCCTACCAGGCTTCTCCATCCGTGGGATTTTCCAGGCAAGAGTACTGGAGTGGAGTGTCATTGCCTTCTCTGGCACACATGCATTAGGACCATGCAAAGTGATGCTGCACATTAAAATAAGCAGAGCAGGAAGTTAGAAGGATCTTAGCTTCCTGCACTGGATATTTTAATTGCTCCATCATCCTGGAATGCTTACTTCTAACTTCTTATTATGTAGGATTATTATAACTGACAACTTTTAGGTTACTATCTCAAAGAATTCAGTTCAGTTCAGTCGCCGTCCGACTCTTTGTGACCCCATGAATCGCAGCACGCCAGGCCTCCCTGTCTATCATCAACTCCCGGAGTTCACTCAGACTCACATCCATCGAGTCAGTGATGCCATCCAGCTATCTCATCCTCTGTCGTCCCCTTCTCCTCCTTCCCCCAATCCCTCCCAGCATCAGGGTCTTTTCCAATGAGTCAACTCTTCACATGAAGTGGCCAAATTTTCAGCTTCAGCATCATTCCCTCCAAAAAAATCCCAGGGCTGATCTCCTTCAGAATGGACTGGTTGGATCTCCTTGCAGTCCAAGGGACTCGCAAGAGTCTTCAACACCACAGTTCAAAAGCATCAATTCTTCGGCACTCAGCTTTCTTCACAGACCAACTCTCACACATACATGACAAGTGGAAAAACCGTAGCCTTGACTAGACGGAACTTTGTTGGCAAAGTAATGTCTCTGCTTTTGAATATGCTATCTAGGTTGGTCATAACTTTTCTTCCAAGGAGTTGGTGTCTGTCAAAACATGTATGAATGTAATAATACAATAAATAGATAATTTGTCTATATAATGTAGCTCAATAAAAGTTTATAATATTGAGTCAATATGTAATGTGTCATTTTAACAAATATCAAATTCCCTTTAAATTCTATGTATGTATATAATCATACATGTAGTCATATATAAATATATGGTCATATGTATGTAGTCACACATAAAGTATATGTATATAGAGATATATACACAAATGTATAAACCTGCGTGGGGATTATTTTATGATAACTCATGGATGGAGATCTTGTGACCACTTGCCTCTATTCTGTACACAGACAACAACCATTATTATATCATAGGAGTAATTCTGTGCTAATACTACAGTATCACATAAGAAAACTGACTAAATAAACCTAATGCACACTCATGCATTAGGGAATCAATCAAAATAAATGTGTACTTTAAAAAGGATGGTTGCACAGTACTACAAATATGAGTACATACTAATACATGTACCTATGTCTTTAATGCAGAAATAAAATAGAAAGTAGTATATCAAAATGAATACATAAAAATCAGAGTGGGTTAATGAATTACAATACATCTGTTTTATGAATATTGCATTGTTATTAAATGTGTTAACTATATGGAAATATGTAACATTGTTATCTTCTGATTCCACTTTTAAATGTTGCACATGTGTTTATATAAATATAATGTGTATATTAAATATGACTTTGCATGTAAAATGAAGGATGCCCACCATACTGATAAACTCGGAGAACTCAAGACAATGGAACTGAAAGTGAGGCAGTTGTAGAAAATTAATTTATTATATACCTTTTGTTCTTCTGTATTATTTAACATATATAAGCATGTCATATATATATGCATGCATATAATATGTGTAGGGGCTTCCCTGGTGGCTCAGAGGTTAAAGCGTCTGCCTCCAATGTGGGAGACCCGGGTTCAATCCCTGGGTCGAAGATCCCCTGGAGAAGGAAATGGCAATCCACTCCTAGTAGGTTACAGTCCACGGGGTCACAAAGAGTCAAACACGACTGAGCGACTTCATCTTCCACCTTCACCTTCCATAATATGTGTACATATGTTAAATCCACATTTAAGAGATTAAAAACAGGCTTCCTTGCTCTTCACTGTCTCTTGGCATTTGCTCAACTTATGTCCATTGAATCAATGATATCATTCAACCATCTCCTCCTCAGTCACCCCAGTCTCCTCCTGCCCTCAATCTTTCCCAGCATCACAGTTTTTTCCACTATGTCCACTCTTCACTTCAGGTAGCCAAAGCACTGAAATTTCAGCTTCAGCATCAGTCCTTCCAATGAATATTCAGGACTGATTTCCTTTAAGATTGACTGGTTTGATCACTGTACAGCCCAAGGGACTCTCAAGACTCTTCTCCAACATCACAGTTCAAAAGCATCAATTCCTCAGTGCTCAGCTTTCTTTATGGTCCAACTCTCCATCCACACATGACTACTGGAAAAACCATAGCTTTGACTAGACAGAGCTTTGTTGGCAAAGCAATGTCTTTGTTTTTTAATATGCTTTCTAGGTTGGTCATAGCTTTCATTTCAAGGAGCAAGGGTCTTTAATTTCATGGCTTCAGTCACCATCTAAAGTGATTTTGAGCTCAAGAAAATAAAGTCTCTCACTGTCTCAATTTTTTCCCAAAATATTTTCCATGAAGTGATGGGACTGGATGCCATGATCTTAGTTTCTTGAATGATGAGTTTTAAGCCAGTTTCTTCACTCTTTTCTTTCACCTCCATCAGGAGGCTCCTTAGTTCCTCTTCACTTTATGCCATAGAGTGGTATCATCTGCATATCTGATGTTATTGATATTTCTCCCAGCAATCCTGATTCCAGTTTGAACTTCATCTAGCTTGGCATTTCACATGATTGCATTCTGCATGTAAGTTAAATAAGCTGGGTGACAATAGATAGTCTTGACATACTCCATTCTCAATTTTGAACTAGTTTGTTGTTCCATGTCCAGTTCTAACTTCTATACAGGTTTCTTGGGAGACAGGTAGGATGATTTGGTATTCCCATTTCTTTAAGAATTTTTCACAGTTTGTTGTGATCCCCACACTCAAAGGCTTTAGCATAGTCAATGAAGCAGAAATAGATGTTTTTCTGGAACTCTTTTGCTTTTTCCATGATCCAGCAGATGTTGGCAATTTGACCTCTGCTTCCTCTGCCTTTTCTAAATCCAGCTTGTACATCTGGAAGTTCTCATTTTACATCTGTTGAAGCTTAGCTTGAAGGATTTTGAGTATTACTTTGCTAGCATGTGAAATGAGCACAACTGTGTGTTAGTTTGAACATTCTTTGGGATTGCCCTGCTTGGGACTGGAATGGAAACTGACCTATACTGGTCCAATGGTAAACTGCTGTGTTTTCTAAATCTGCTGGCATATTGAGTGTAGCACTTTCACATCATCATCTTTTAGGATTTGAAATAGCTTAGCTAGAACTCCATTACCCATATTAGCTTTGTTCGTAGTAATGCTTCCTAAGGCCCACTTTCATTCACACTCCAGGATGTCTGGCTCTAGGTGAGGGATCACACCATTGTGGTTATCTGGGTCATTAAGACCTTTTTTGTATAGTTTTGTGTATTCTCGCCACCTCTTCTTAATATCGCCTGCTTCTGTTAGATCCGAGCAATTGCTGTCCTTTATTATACCTATCTTGCATGAACTGTTTCCTTTGTACCTCTAATTTTCTTGTAGAGATCTCTAGTCCTTCCCATGCTGTTGTTTTCCACTATTTCTCTGCATTGTACACTTAAGAAAGTTTTCTTATGTCTCCTTGCTATTCTTTCTTGGAATTCCGCATTCAGATGGATATATCTTTCCTTTGCTCCTTTGCTTTTCACTTGTCTTGTTTTCTCAGCTATTTGTAAGGCATCCTCTGACAATCATTTTACTTTTTNTCATGGATGGAGATCTTGTGACCACTTGCCTCTATTCTGTACACAGACAACAACCATTATTATATCATAGGAGTAATTCTGTGCTAATACTACAGTATCACATAAGAAAACTGACTAAATAAACCTAATGCACACTCATGCATTAGGGAATCAATCAAAATAAATGTGTACTTTAAGAAAGGATGGTTGCACAGTACTACAAATATGAGTACATACTAATACATGTACCTATGTCTTTAATGCAGAAATAAAATAGAAAGTAGTATATCAAAATGAATACATAAAAATCAGAGTGGGTTAATGAATTACAATACATCTGTTTTATGAATATTGCATTGTTATTAAATGTGTTAACTATATGGAAATATGTAACATTGTTATCTTCTGATTCCACTTTTAAATGTTGCACATGTGTTTATATAAATATAATGTGTATATTAAATATGACTTTGCATGTAAAATGAAGGATGCCCACCATACTGATAAACTCGGAGAACTCAAGACAATGGAACTGAAAGTGAGGCAGTTGTAGAAAATTAATTTATTATATACCTTTTGTTCTTCTGTATTATTTAACATATATAAGCATGTCATATATATATGCATGCATATAATATGTGTAGGGGCTTCCCTGGTGGCTCAGAGGTTAAAGCGTCTGCCTCCAATGTGGGAGACCCGGGTTCAATCCCTGGGTCGAAGATCCCCTGGAGAAGGAAATGGCAATCCACTCCTAGTAGGTTACAGTCCACGGGGTCGCAAAGAGTCAGACACGACTGAGCGACTTCATCTTCCACCTTCACCTTCCATAATATGTGTACATATGTTAAATCCACATTTAAGAGATTAAAAACAGGCTTCCTTGCTCTTCACTGTCTCTTGGCATTTGCTCAACTTATGTCCATTGAATCAATGATATCATTCAACCATCTCCTCCTCAGTCACCCCAGTCTCCTCCTGCCCTCAATCTTTCCCAGCATCACAGTTTTTTCCACTATGTCCACTCTTCACTTCAGGTAGCCAAAGCACTGAAATTTCAGCTTCAGCATCAGTCCTTCCAATGAATATTCAGGACTGATTTCCTTTAAGATTGACTGGTTTGATCACTGTACAGCCCAAGGGACTCTCAAGACTCTTCTCCAACATCACAGTTCAAAAGCATCAATTCCTCAGTGCTCAGCTTTCTTTATGGTCCAACTCTCACATCCACACATGACTACTGGAAAAACCATAGCTTTGACTAGACAGAGCTTTGTTGGCAAAGCAATGTCTTTGTTTTTTAATATGCTTTCTAGGTTGGTCATAGCTTTCATTTCAAGGAGCAAGGGTCTTTAATTTCATGGCTTCAGTCACCATCTAAAGTGATTTTGAGCCCAAGAAAATAAAGTCTCTCACTGTCTCAATTTTTTCCCAAAATATTTTCCATGAAGTGATGGGACTGGATGCCATGATCTTAGTTTCTTGAATGATGAGTTTTAAGCCAGTTTCTTCACTCTTTTCTTTCACCTCCATCAGGAGGCTCCTTAGTTCCTCTTCACTTTATGCCATAGAGTGGTATCATCTGCATATCTGATGTTATTGATATTTCTCCCAGCAATCCTGATTCCAGTTTGAACTTCATCTAGCTTGGCATTTCACATGATTGCATTCTGCATGTAAGTTAAATAAGTTGGGTGACAATAGATAGTCTTGACATATCCATTCTCAATTTTGAACTAGTTTGTTGTTCCATGTCCAGTTCTAACTTCTATACAGGTTTCTTGGGAGACAGGTAAGATGATTTGGTATTCCCATTTCTTTAAGAATTTTTCACAGTTTGTTGTGATCCCCACACTCAAAGGCTTTAGCATAGTCAATGAAGCAGAAATAGATGTTTTTCTGGAACTCTTTTGCTTTTTCCATGATCCAGCAGATGTTGGCAATTTGACCTCTGCTTCCTCTGCCTTTTCTAAATCCAGCTTGTACATCTGGAAGTTCTCATTTTACATCTGTTGAAGCTTAGCTTGAAGGATTTTGAGTATTACTTTGCTAGCATGTGAAATGAGCACAACTGTGTGTTAGTTTGAACATTCTTTGGGATTGCCCTGCTTGGGACTGGAATGGAAACTGACCTATACTGGTCCAATGGTAAACTGCTGTGTTTTCTAAATCTGCTGGCATATTGAGTGTAGCACTTTCACATCATCATCTTTTAGGATTTGAAATAGCTTAGCTAGAACTCCATTACCCATATTAGCTTTGTTCGTAGTAATGCTTCCTAAGGCCCACTTTCATTCACATTCCAGGATGTCTGGCTCTAGGTGAGGGATCACACCATTGTGGTTATCTGGGTCATTAAGACCTTTTTTGTATAGTTTTGTGTATTCTCGCCACCTCTTCTTAATATCGCCTGCTTCTGTTAGATCCGAGCAATTGCTGTCCTTTATTATACCTATCTTGCATGAACTGTTTCCTTTGTACCTCTAATTTTCTTGTAGAGATCTCTAGTCCTTCCCATGCTGTTGTTTTCCACAATTTCTCTGCATTGTACACTTAAGAAAGTTTTCTTATGTCTCCTTGCTATTCTTTCTTGGAATTCCACATTCAGATGGATATATCTTTCCTTTGCTCCTTTGCTTTTCACTTGTCTTGTTTTCTCAACTATTTGTAAGGCATCCTCTGACAATCATTTTACTTTTTTGCATTTCTTTTTCTTTGGGATGGTTTTGGTCACTGCCTCCTGTACAGTTTTATGAACCTTCATCCATAGTTCTTCATGCACTCTATCAGATCTAATCCCTTGAATCTATTTGCCACTTACAGTGTATAATCATGCATAATCATAAGGGATTTGATTTAGGCCTTATGTAAATGGCCTAGTAACTTTCCCTACTTTCTTCAATTTAAGTCCAAATTTTACAATAAAAAGCTAATGATCTGAGCCACAGTCAGCTTCTAGTCTTGTTTTTGCTGACTGCATAGTGCTTCTCCTTCTTCAATTTCAGAATATAACCAAATTGATTTTAGTATTGACTTTCTAGTGATGTCCATGTGTAGCATCTTCTTTTGTGTTGTTAGAAGTGTGTATTTGCTATAAAAAAGTCTGTTATCTTGGCAAAACTCTGTTAGGCTTTGCCTTGCTTCATTTTGTACTCCAAGGCCAAACTTATCTGTTACTCAAGGGATCTCTTGACTTTCTACTTTTGCATTCCAGTCCCCTATCATGAAAAGGACATTTTGTGTGTGTGTGTGTTAGTTCCAGAAGCTCTTGTAGGTCATCATAGAACCATTCAACTTCAGCTTCTTTGCATTTGTAGTTGGGGCATAGACTTGGATTACTGTGATGTTGTATGGTTTGCCTTGGGGCAAACCAAGATCATTCTGTCATTACTTTTGATTGCACCCAATTACTGCATTTCAGACTTTTGCTGATTATGAGGGCTACTCCATTTCTTCTAAGCAATTCTTTCCCAAGGTAGTAGATATAATGTTCCTCTGAATTAAATTTGCCATCATCAGTTCAGTTCAGTCGCTCAATATTGATTCCAGGTGGTGCCTCTTCCAGCTCAAAGTTTCTCACGATGTACTCTGCATAAAAGTTAAATAAGCAGGGTGACAATACAAAGCCTTGATGTACTCCTTTTCCTATTTGGAACCAGTCTGTTGTTCCATGTCCAGTTCTAACTGTGGCTTCCTGACCTGCATATAGGTTTCTCAAGAGGCAGGTCAGGTGGTCTGGTGTTCCTGTCTCTTTCAGAATTTTCCAGTTTATTGTGATCCACACACTCAAAGGCTTTGGCATAGTCAATAAAGCAGAAATAGATGTTTTTCTGGAATTCTCCTGCTTTTTCAATGATCCAGCGGATGTTGGCAATTTGATCTCTGGTTCCTCTGCCTTTTCTAAAATCAGCTTGAATATATGGAAGTTCACGGTTCACGTATTGCTGAAGCCTGGCTTGGAGAATTTTGAGCATAACTTTACTAGCATGTGAGATGAGTGCAATTGTATGGTAGTTTTGAGCATTCTTTGGCATTGCCTTTCTTTGAGATTCGAATGAAAACTGAACTTTTGCAATCCTGTGGCCACTGATGAGTTGGAAGTTCACGGTTCACGTATTGCTGAAGCCTGGCTTGGAGAATTTTGAGCATAACTTTACTAGCATGTGAGATGAGTGCAATTGTATGGTAGTTTTGAGCATTCTTTGGCATTGCCTTTCTTTGAGATTCGAATGAAAACTGAACTTTTGCAATCCTGTGGCCACTGATGAGCTTTCCAAATTTGCTGGCATATTGAGTGCAGCACTTTCACAGCATTATCTTTCATGATTTGAAATAACTCAACTAGAATTCTATCACCACCACTAGCTTTGTTCCTAGTGATGCTTTCTAAGGCCCACTTGACTTCACATTCCAGGATGTCTGGCTCCAGGTGAGTGATCACACCATCGTGATTATCTGGGTTGTGAAGATCTTTTCTGTACAGTTCTTCTGTGTATTCTTGCCATCTCTTGTTAACATCTTCTGCTTCTGTTAGGTCCAGACCATTTCTGTCTTTTATAGAGCCCATCTCTGCATGAAATGTTCCCTTGGTATCCTCCTTGACCAAAACATGAGTCTGCCTTGATGCATATAATATATGAGGCATGATATTCTCTCACTCAAAAAACTCATCAAAAATACAGGAAGAGATCTTCCATCCTTGGTGAGAAAGGCAGGTTAATTTTCAGGACATATAAAAAATTTCATATAATTTCTTCTATGTCCTGCTCATAGGCACATTTCACATCCCTAATGCTAGGAAGTATCAACTATTATCTTCCTTCTGTACCTTGTTTACAACAATAAACTCAAGATATAAAGGGAAAGCTGAGTGTCAGAATCTTTTGGGAAATATTTTGACACTGAACTCTTCAGGCAGGATGGAATCTTCCCTTTTCTTCTCACTCAACCCCATTATACCCCTCCCTTCACCTCAAGATGATGTCTTTCCCTTTCAGTAGCTCTGAGAAGGAGTTTGTTAAAATTTAATTGTCAATCATGAGCATATAATATTTTATAAATTAAAGGTTAAAAGTCACAGCCCTCAGTTGATGTCAAATCAATATTCATCCACCTTTTTTGAGATACTATACAAATAACTATTTTATAAAGAACTCTAGCACAGTGGCAGGTGCTGAACATCAAGACACAGCCAAAGTTCCAGTTCTTGGACTTATTATCTTCATGAATTTGGGGAAAATACTCATCTACACAGAAGCTCAGATTCTGTATTCAAAAAATAAATAATAATAGTATTTAGTTTGTTATCCATTCACTCAGTCATGTTAGATTCTGTATAATCCCATGGACTGCAGCAAGTCAGGCTTCCCTGTCCATCACATCTTCCAGAGCTTGTTCAAACTCATGTCCTTGAGTCGGTGATACCATCCAAACATCTCATCCTCTGTTGTCCCCTTCTCTTCCTGCCTTCTGTCTTTCCCAGCATCAAGGCCTTTGCCAATGAGTTGGCTCTTTGCATAAGGTGGCCAAAGTATTGCAGCTTCATCTTCAGCACTAGTCCTTCCAATGAATATTCAGGGATGATGTCTTTTAGGATTGACTGGTTTGCTCTCCTTGCAGTTCAAGGGATTCTTGAGAGTCTTCTGCAACACCAGAGTTTGAAAGCACCAATTCTGAGTTTCCAGGGTCAAATTATATTAGGTACACCCTGTGAGGGCTTCTCAGATAGCTCAGAGGTAAAGAATCCACTTGGAATGCAGGAGACGCATATTTCATTTCTGCGTCAGGAAGATCCACTGGAGAAGAAAACGGCAACTCACTCCAGTATTCCAACTTGAGAAATTTCAAGGGCATAGGAGCCTGGAGGGCTAGCTCATGGGGTCACAAAAGAATCAGACATGACTTAGCAACCAAACAATAACAACACCCTTAAAATACAGGATGAGATTAGTAAAGGTATTACGTATTGTTCTGTCACCTAAATATGGATAAATGTTAAAATGCCTAGTATTTAAAAGTTTGTAACACATTTCTCTGTTTCACATGCATTACCAAATTTTATCTTCATAAAAATCCTAAAAGGAAGTGGAATATACACATCATTTGTATATAATAAAACTGAAGCTCAGATAAACTAGTAATTCATGGAGTTGGGATTCACTAACTGGCAGCATAGTTCCTGGCAGCAATGCCCAAACTGTAAACCACAACAATATACCACTTCTCATGTATCTCATCACTCACCTTTTAAAGAGTATGCATCACACTTATAGCTTTCTTTTTTTTTTTTTGTATTTTATTTTTTTCTTTTTTTTTTAATTTTAAATATAAATTTATTTGTTTCAATTGGAGGTTAATTATTTTATAATATTGTATTGGTTTTGCCATACATCAACATGTATAAGCGACAGGTATACACGTGTTCCCCATCCTGAACCCTCCTCCCTCCTCCCTCCCCATACCATCCCTCTGGATCGTCTCAGTGCACCAGCCCTAAGCATCCAGTATCATGCATTGAACCTGGACTGGTGGTGACTCGTTTCATATATGATATTATTCATGTTTCAATGCCATTCTCCCAAATATTCCCACCCTCTCTGTCTCCCACAGAGTCCAAAAGACTGTTCTATACTTCTGTGTCTCTTTTGCTGTCTCGCAACTAAGAAGTTTTGTTGAAATTATATTGTCTATCAAACTTCTGCTTATTCCAGGGCAGTTGCCCTGAGATTTCAGAGTTAGTTCTGTACACTTTTCCAGTTTTCTAATTTAGTCTCATTTTCACATTTATCTTAATAACCTGATACGCCCTCTTTACCACCAGATAGATTTTGCTGGCATCTTCCATATTTTCAGATATTTTTCTTACCAAAAAATCACTTTACTCAACTTCTTCATCCTTTTAGGATTATAATTTCCATCCCTCAGCTTCATTCCCTCCAGATAATTATGGAGATGCAGATAAATCTCTCCTTCTATATAAAATTGCAGTATCACTAAGAATAGTATTTTAAGGATAGAGACAGAACTTATTTACTATGATGAATACAGAAAGCCCTAGGATTTATCTGAATGTTTGTCTTTTGTAATTTATTCTCAGAATATATGATAATATATATGTGAACATTTTAGGTCTATATAAGGTGGACATATTCTTGTTAAAATTCAGTATAACTAGAATTTTAAATTTCATGGATAAAAGTCTACAAGTTTTTAAGGGAAAATGGTATAATGTAAGATTATTATTTTCAGGCAATTCTTCTATCAGGTATAAAAAGCCAGTTCAATTTTCTAAAATGTGGAAGAACTCAAGTAGGTGATGAAGGTACTTGAAAAAATATAGTCAAAGAGACAGAAAATCATATATGTGAGGGAATATCAGAGTGGAATAAAATAAAAATACATTGTAAGATAAAGCTAAAATGATATCAGAATGTCAAAATTATGTAACAGCATAATAAGTACAAGATATAAATCAAGGTATGTGAAAACCAGGTCCAGAAGTTCTATATTCACATAAAAGGTAAGAAGCAAAAAAATGACAATAATATAGAAAAAAAAAAAAACCTCCCATACTGAAGGGACACACACATACACAACTCAACATGAAGCAGTGATATTTGAGAACATCAATAATTAAAGGAGAATTGTAAATTATTCCAGAGGCAAAAACATCTTCAAAGATGAGAAATAGATGTACACCAGAAAAACATTTCACTTACAAGTTTAATGCAAGAAAAAAATGCAAAAATATATTCCAAGTACTGAGAGAAGATGCTTTTCAAAACTGAATTATTTGCCTCACCAGTATAATAGGCAAGGACCAAGTAAAATAAATACATGTGTAATTAGGTGAGAGCACATAAATGGGCAAAACATCAAAGCAGACATTATTCCAAATAAGAAAAACAGATGACAAATAGGCCCATAAGAAAAAAAAAAAACTCAAAAATATTAGTCATTACAAAAATGCAAAATAAAACAATAACAAGATCTATCTCCATGCATTTGAGAATGGTTTAAATTAAGATAACTGATAATACCATATACTTAACAAGAATATGAAGTAACTGGAATGCTCATGCATCACTGATGGGAATGAAAAATGATACAGGTATTTTTTAGTGGTTTTTATAGTCAATGATCCTTTAATTTCATAAGAAATAAGAAATGAAAAACAATGCACAATACATACAAAAAGTTTCACGAGCATACAACATTTGCAGCAGTTTTATTTTTAGCAACTAAATCTTCAAATAAGTGAGACATCTTTCGACTGATGACTATATAAACTGTGGTATATCTATATACCATAACAGTGTACTATGTGCTAATAAGTTGCTTCAGTCATGTCTGACTCTGTGTGACCCTATGGACTGTAGCCTGCCAGGCTCCTCTCTCTATGAAATTCTCCAGGCAAGATGCTGGAGTGGGTTGCCATGACCTCCTCCAGGGGATCTTCCCAACCCAGGGATCAAACCCATGTCTCTAATGTCTTCTGCATTGGTAGGCAGGTTCATTACCACAAGCGCCATCTGGGATAGTACTTTGTAACAATAGGGATCAAACAGTCATGCTCATAAATGAGTTTTAAATTGATATTTCTCAGTTAAAGAGCCAGACTCAAAATGCTGCATACTGCACAATTCTATGTATATGGCACTCTAGAAATGCAAAATTCTAAGAGCAGAAAAATTATTGATTACAGAGAAAGAAAAGGAGGATGGTTGCCTACAAAAGAGGAGTATGAAGAAAATTCAGATGGATTAAAGGTCAAACAAAGAAAAATATATTATTATTAAGAAATTTGTATAAACGCAAATACCTCCTTTCTTTAAAAAACATTCACAATCACAGCACAAGAAGTAAATATAAAATATATGTGAAAAAATTATGGATTAGATAGGGATCTATAGAATTCCATTTGAAGTAACAAACTCCCAGATGTGAGGAGAATATGAAAATAATACTTAATTCCTGCTCAAGATAAAAGTCCATTATTATTCTTCCAAGAGCTGATTAAGGATTTCCTGATTCTTTTTCTTGTAGTAGTGTTGCTCTGAGTCATGAGGCTCCCAAATCCACCTAATGAGTGTCTTCATTTAAGCCAACTATTAAGAAGAACTAATACGGTGAATCAGATATGGGAGGTTTTGATGAGAGATCTGGATTTGTTGCATATAACTATCAGCTAGAATTTAGTCACAACTTTAGATTAAATTATAAGACAGACTTAAAATATAAGAAGAAAATAATGGAGTTTGGGTGAATAGCCAGCACTGTTCTGCCATAATTAGCAAATGTAACTACACTGCAATATAACTTGACTTGAGACACTATAAATTTAAAAGGTAAGAAAGGGGATTTAGAATTTATATAAAGAAGACCACAGTGGAAGAACAGGAGGGAATAACTTATTTAAAAAGGACAAGAAAATATTTTTCAGTAAATAAGATGAGAAGAAAAGAAACCAACTGTAAGTATTTTTGGACTTCCCTGGTGGCTCAGACAGTAAAGCGTCTGTCTACAATGCAGGAGATCCGGGTTTGAGCCCTGGGTTGGGAAGATCCCCTGGAGAAGGAAATGGCAATCCACTCCAGTACTGTTGCCTGGAAAATCCCATGGACAGAGGAACTTGGCAGGCTACAGTCTATGGGGTCTCAAATAGTCGGACACGACTGAGCAACTTGCCTCAGTAAGTATTTTTGCAATGTTTTGCTATTCGAATTATGTGAACATATATATATATAACTTTATATAAATTTTATACAAATTCTAAATTGTATACAGTGTATATAGTTTAGCCTGCTTGTCCTTGCATCCCCACTGCTCACTGTCGTACCTGACATTTTAGTTAAGTCAGCTTGCCTAATGAAAGTTTTGACTAGTGGTCCAAGAGTAGCCAATATTTTCCTCTGGTATTGATATGTAGACTGAAGCTGGTCAATTTCAAAGAGATACACCGTTTGGAAACACTTAATAACATGAGTTCCAAGTATGGATATATTGACAACTGACCATAAATTAAAATACACTGAGAACAAGTGCCTCCTTGAACACCAGGATACCATATTTTATTTGCATGACTCACTGCTCATGCAGTATGGTCCACAGCTAGATAACTAACATTACGCAGTACTGAACAGAGTGTCATCAAACATCTCCTAAATCAACTTAAACTTTGCTCAGTCTTCTTTGATGCCTCTACTGTTTAAGTGGAGAAAAATGTACAATCTTGGCTGATTAATGAGATAAATCATAAAGATTTTTAGTTAAAAGGGATGTTAGAGTTTTTTTTTTCCCCTTTAATCTTAAAAAAGTCAGATCCATAACAAACACATAATTCTTCATTTGAAGCCCAGTGTTTTTCTCTATTGTGCCATACAATCAAGATACCTCAAGTAGAATATCCACATCTGTTAATAAAATAATTCCAGATTATTATTATTACTACAATAATAAGCATATCCAAGAAAAGCTGAAACAAAATTTGGACATGCTAAAGAAAAAAAGCTGTCTTATCCCTGAAACAAGATCATTTCTGTATTATGAAGAAAGATTTCATCACGTTGTGGAGATGACGCATTACAAAAGAGTTAATGGGGCTAACTAATCACAGGTAGTTATCCATGTTTTACTTTCAGGAAACAAAATTAGAATGCACAAAGCTAAAAGGCAAAATAAAAACAGCTCTTACAAATTCACCTTCAAGATATATTTTACGTAATAAATTACATTTTCCCCCAGCTTTAAAAGTGGTTTCCAAGTGGTTTTTTAAAGTGAGTTTTCATATTAAAACACAATGTCCTTATTATATGGGTTTTCATTATATGAATCTGAGGGGAAAAAAAAGGTTTCCTGTAAAGCTAACCAGTAAATTTTACAAAAGTAAACAAAACAAACAAACAAAAACCCAGTGCTTCCAACTGAAGATTTTACACAAAAGTATGAAGCCAATATACAGTTTCAGTGCATGTAGTTTAAACATGTTTTTTGTTTTCATCACAGGAAAGGAACTTTCCTATCTTCTCTGAAATGGTTTCAGAGTAGAGTCTAAAAGTGTGAAAAATCTCAAGCGTAGACTAATATAATCAATGAACTGTACAGGTCCTGGAAAAGTCACAGGCTATAAAATAGCAAAGTAAGGATGCAACCTGTCAGAAGATTAAGATTAAAACTTGGTTGTTTGCCCTGATGGCCAATTAAAAAGTTGTTCTAACAATCCTATGTGGAAACAACCATAAATATCTGTGTTATTCATTTGAATATCATTTATCCTTTAAAGATTTTGGGTTACCAACAATTTTTAATTCAAATTTCAATTACTTGAGTCCAGGGGGGTTCAAGATTGGGAACTCATGTACACCCGAGATGGATTCATGTCAATGTATGGCAAAACCAATACAGTAATGTAAAGTAAAATAAAGTAAAAATAAAAATTAAAAAAAATTCAATTACTTGAGTCCAGATTTTTTTCTCTTTTTGAAATATGAGACAGATTCTCCTTATACACATGTTCTAAAGAAGATTTGACAAAGAAGGGAATGGCAGCCCACTCCAGTATTCTTGCCTGGATAATTTCATGGACAGAGGAGCCTGATGGGCTTCAGTCCATGGGGTCACAAAGAGTGGGAAAAGACCACATGACTAACACCTGAAAGAAGATTAGAATACCGATTAGGTCAAATCCCTTAACTCACCAACATGTATTTTTTTCTCCCTTAGTCCCTTAAAATAAAGCACTGTCCTTGGCCCCCAAATGGAAGAATTTAAATTTAGGAATAACTTCAGCACTCAACACCAAAAGCCTTAATATTTGACAAATGCCTGAGAAAACTGGTGTTTGCTCAACTTTGCATAAAAATTTGAATCTAATATTACAACCTCAATTTTGAAACCTCAATCTGCAGTTATTTCCACCACACCATGCTGTTTTTACCAATTGAAATAAGTGATTTAAAAAGTATTGGTTTTATTGCTCTTTTCACCAAGATTTTACATTCTTTGGAAATTATTTTGCATAACGCCTGCTTCAATCATTCAAATATAAACTTAAAAATCTACATTGTTCATCTGCTTTAGCTTTAAAGCAGCCAGCAGGGAATGCAAATGGAAACATTTAGAGCCTGGACAAGTTCTTGAATGAAGTTCAGTGCTGTTTCCTTCTGAAGCAATAATAAACATTTATATTTGGGAAATAGTTGAAGCCTTGGGCGTGGAAAATTAAGCCATAATGATCTCTTGTTGGGAATGGAGAGTCTAATGATACATAATAGTAATCATGATGACAATAATAATGATAAATCTTGATCTGAATGATGAGTTGGAAATAGAAAGCAAAGGGCTTTGTATGAAACAAATGAAACAGTTTATGGCATTCTGAGGAACACAGGTACTCTTAACTTCAGTCTATTTTCTGGGCCTATATAGAAACACCAAGTGAAAAGTAACAGATGCTGCCTCATTCCTGCTGCTTTTGAAAACTCACTTTTCTCTATTTCAGAATGAAGTGCTTGAGTTCTTGCAGTCTAAACAGAATTCTTCTGTTAAACTTTAACATAAAACTCTAGAGAAATTACCAGGACTGTGTGACTGTCACATTGAGTCAAGGTTGTTTTCTTCTTTCTTCATGTTTATTTCTCTACTTACCATAAACCTTGCTAATACCCTTTGGAATCTTTTTTTGCTTGTTTTTTACTACTTCACATACGCTTTCCTATCTCTATTAAAATGTGTCTTTATATTATTTTCATTCCTACTTTTATCTCTGATCTTTCACTGATGATGATCCCAACATGTGATGGATTTTCTGGGCAAAATCATCAACACAACATTGTATGCTGCTTCAACCAAGTGCTGTGTTAGGTTACTTTTTTAATATACACTCTTGTTGGTTTAGATATATCTGATATTGGACTGCATGTTGATCAATATTTTAAAACTGTGCTTATCTACCATCTTATGCATTTCTGAGAAGTATGCAGAAGGTAAATTTAAGAACAACTCCTTGTAACTTTAAGAGCTCTAGAAATGTTCCACAACGATGTCAAACTTCACTAAAAGTGTTAACAAGTGTTATTTTGACACATACAGTGTTTTTCATCTAGAAGTCATCATCATTCTGTCTAGCCTGCTCACATGTGCCACTGGAAAAAAATCAAAGAAAAGGCTTTCCTCTTTCTATTTGATCAAGTTTTTCCAGAATGTAGAACAATATTATAATAACTTTTCAGCATATTAGGAAAAGGAACTTGAGAATTATTAACTGAAGGTGGGACTAAATACTATTCAAAAAGTTAAATAGAAACAATAATAAGAAGAGAAAGGAACAGATGGGAAAATCTTTAGAATCCCATATAACTAAAAATAATTTAAAAGTACAGTGGAAAGATAAGGTAAGGTAAATATACCTGCTGGATATTTGTTAAAAGTAAAACTCTGATCAAGACTTTCATTCTTCAGTTGATTCAAAAGACAAAATTATAGAGCTGAAATATTGAGAAAATGATAGGACAAAAACTTAGAGACACTATTTTATATTTTAATAACAAAATTATTTTAAATGAAAGATAACCTCCAGCATACCAATCTTCAGAAAATCTATTTCTTAGTTTGCTTAACCTCACTGAAAACAGAATAGCAGACCTACAACTTCACTCAATTTACTTCATTACTTCTCAGATAAACACTGTCAGCAACCAAATACCTATGATAGTCCCTCCATAATATGTCCTCTAGGGTCAGCCTATTGTACATCGCTTTATGTTGCACAACACCATACAACAAGAGCTTTGACACCCTCTACAAGAGTCTCTAAATAACAATATCAAATCAAACAGAACATTCAGTAAATATGCTAATATAAATGGTATTGTTTTTAATTTCAAATTTGACTTATTTATTGTTGGTATATAGGATGTCAATTGATTTGTATATTGGCCGTATATCCTATAACTTAACTTTAATCATTTATTAGTTTAAGATTTTGTATTGATTCTTTTGGCTTTTCTACATAGACTATCACACCATCTGCGAAGTGTTTTATTTCTTTTTTCCCCAATCTGTATACCTTTCTACCCTTTTTTTTGTGTGTGTGTGTGTGTGTGCTAAACTGCATTAGCAGTCCCTTCTATTACGGCATTGAAAAGAAGTGGAGAGAAGGGACATCCTGCCTTGCTCTTGATCTTAGTGAGGAAGCACTGAGTTTCTCACAATTATATTGTTAGCTAAAGAGTTTTTGTAGATAGTCTTTATCAAGTTGAGAAAGTTGCCTTCCACTCTGAGTTACTGAAAGTTTTTATTATGATAGGGTGTTGAAATTTTGTCAAATGCTTTTTTCTGTATTTATTCATTTTCTCACATGACTTTTTCTTTTTTAATTTTTTCATGTGGTGGATTACATTAATTTATTTCTGGTGCTGAGCTAGCCTTGTATATGTGGGATAAATCCTACTTGGTCATAGTATGTGGTTTTTTTAATATTTATTTTTTATTGAGGTAACATGATTTTATAACATTATATGTTTTACATCTACAACATCATATTTCTACTTCTGTATACTCTTGGAGGCTCACCACCAAAAATTGTTTTCATTCATCACCACACAATTGATTGCCTTTAACCATTTCACCATCCCCTCACTCCTTCCCTTATAGTACAAATATTCTATTCTTTGTATCTATGTGTTTCTTTTTATTTGATTTGTTCATTAATTTTTTGTTTGTTTATATTCCACATTTGAATGAAATCATGTGGCATTTGTCTTTGACTTATTTTTCATATATGTTTATAAAAGATATTATACTGCAGTCTTTTCTTGTAATGTCTTTTTCTGGTTTGGTCTTAAAGTAATGCTGGCCTCACAGGATAAGTTAGGAAGTATTTCCTCTATTTCTATCT
This sequence comes from Aepyceros melampus, assembly GCA_006408695.1. Classification (NCBI taxonomy): domain Eukaryota; kingdom Metazoa; phylum Chordata; class Mammalia; order Artiodactyla; family Bovidae; genus Aepyceros; species Aepyceros melampus. Next base: position 124,463 of record SJXQ01003398.1, read on the forward strand.
TTGAAAGAGATTGTAGAGAATTGCCATAACTTCTTCTTTAAATTCTTGGTAGAACTAACCAGTGAACAAACACTTCTTTAATATCCAAATTATGTAGCCAATAAAATCCAACATAATGTTTCTGAAAATTTGACCAGAGAATTTATAAAGTGACAATTTTGTCTGTGATAACATTAAACAGCTGAATTATGACTCTGGTTACCCATACTTTTCCCCTCAGTTTAGTAGCGGGTTTATGCAAAAAATATATATTTTTCAGCTTGTATCCATATTCAAGTAGCTAAAAATCTAATACCCTAATTATTAGATGTAATTTTTGAAAGCTAGACAGAAGCAATTTTTAGACAAGATTTTTACCTCAATATTCTCATATTGAAGTCAACATTGAATGAGATGAATAACTTAGCAGTAGTTAATTTTCACCCTTGTTAAATCTGGCTAATGTTGCTAACTTCTGCTTCTGGTTCATGGATCTTCTTCAAATAGATGAAATTACACTGGGTATTCCCAAGTGTCTCGGTGGTAAAAAGTCTACCTGCCAATGCAGTAGACTTAAATTCAATCTCTGGGTTAGGAAGATTCCCCTGGAGAAGGAAATGGCAACCCACTCCAGTATTCTTGCCTGGGGAATTCCATGGACAGAGGGAGCCTGGCAGGCTACAGTCTATGGGGGTCACAAAAGAGATGGACAGGGCTTAGGAACTGAGCAGCAGCAACCAAATTCAAGGTCAAGAATTTGAAAGTGAAAAAGGTAATTGTAATTATGCACAAGAGTGAGGATGTTTGGGCATTAAAATAAATTTATGGCAATACATTGCTAAGTAATGAAGTAAAAGTTATTTTGATATAGTGGTAACATATTTTTAAGTATTAATTTCTCATAATGATTTAATAAAAAGCATTCTGATAATGTGGCAATATATCACAATAGGAATTTTATTTCATAGGTGGAAACATGTCAAATTTAAGTTGCCTAGAAAGTTGAGCAAATAATTATTTTTTTAGTCCATTATTTGTTCTTTAGAATCACAAAGTATCTTTATAATGAAATGATATAAAATATATTCATAAATCTTAGAAATATATCACCAGATAAGTTTTAATTTTGCCATACATGTAAAAAATAAATCTGCATGATGCTAACTGCTAAACTGGCATCGTATAGCTAAAATAAATTGACACTATTTGTTAAATAAAGAAGCTAAAGGACATATTGTACAGCACAGGGAATATGAGAATATTTTATAATAACTTTAATCAGAGTACAATCTAAAAAATCCTGAATCATTATATTATACATCTGCTACTAATATTATAAATAAACTACATCTCAAACAAACATAAATAGGACTTCCCTGATGGTCCATTAGTTGAGAATCCACCGGCCAATGTAGCAGACACAGGTTCGATCCCTGGTCCGGGAAGATTCTTATGTGTCACAGAGCAACTAAGCCCATGCACCACAGCTATTGAGTGTGCATGCAGCAACTACTGAAGCTCTGTGCCCTAGAGCCTGTGCTCCACAACGTGAGACGCCACTACAACAGGAAGCCTGCACAATGCAACTAGAGAGTATCCTCCTCTTGCAAAAACTAGAGAAAGCACAGGCATGGCAATGAAGACCCAGCAGAGCAAAAATAAGTAAAACAAATAAATAATAAAATAACTTAAATAAATAAGCAAAATTGAAAATATACAGCAAGAACTATAAAATATTGGAGGTGCTTTGGCATGATAATTCACTTTCTAAGAATTTTTTTCTTATAGGAGTAATAAGACCATATAACAGTGTTCCTCACAGTTATTAGAACAGTAAAACTCAAATATAAATCACATCTTCAGCAATAACATTTTTTAAATAATAAAATGATAATGTATAATTGTATATGGCAATAACATAATTATTTAGACTATATTCCATATGTATAGAATCATTCCATTAAATAGTATTATAGATGTTCTAGAAAATACAAATCAAATTCTGAAAATGGTGAACTTTTGGAAAGGGTGAGATGTGGATTCTATAACATTCTATGACTTTTGTCTCATCTATATTGCCTGTGGAATTTAAAAGATAAATATGAGAGGTTGGTAATGGGGATATGGAAGTTTTACAGGATCAGGTACTCTCTTGGACATTTTGTAGAATAGGTTAAATGTGTATATGTATAAACAAGTGAGTGTGTAAATGTGTGCATGTGTATATTTTTTCTTCCTGTTCAATAACCTTTTAAGTATCCACAGTGATTTTTAATGCATTTATCCTGTACTGAAATTAAAAAAAAAAATCCTACCTTCAAGCACAATTTTAACTAATGAGTGAGCTATATGTGTAGTCTAATAGGAATCAGTCCCTTAGTAGCAGAGAATTCAAACAACATGCACTTTTACTTCTGGACTTAAGTTACTAATACTGTACTTCACTAACATCATAGGGAATTTTATATTCTAAGACCTATGACCTCATATATTCATTCCAAAATTGAAGTGCTTTTCTCTCATTGAAGTGGAAAATGAAGAAATTCTCTAGCTTCAGGCCCCCTTCTCTGGATTTATCTTTGAAAAATGCAGGAATGTAGCAAGATAATGTAGCCTCAACCAAAAATCAGTGATGCTTCTTAGATAAGCCAAGCACAAAAACACAACTCCAATAAGGTTTTTAAGTATATTAACCTCAAGTTTTAAAATATATTTACCAATAAGATAAATGAAATATCATAAATGCATTGATAATAATATAAGACATTTCTTTCACTTGGAATTCAAAAAAAAAAAAATTACTTAAATTGTTCCCCTGATCTTTAGGTGCAGACATATGACTTTGGAATGTTGGCCTTGCAGTTATAGAACTAGTAGGGTTTGATTTTTCTAATGATTACCCCTGCATAAGTTCATAAGGTTTGATGGTGGTTTAGTCACTAAGTCGTGGCTGGCTCCCTGCAAACCCATGGACTGCAGCCCGCCAGGCTTCCCTGTCTGTGGGATTTCCCAGGCAAGAATACTAAGTGGGTTGCCATTTCCTTCTCCATCATAATGCTTAACAATCTAATTTATTAATTTAATAAAATTTTCCAGAAAATACTACCCACAATTAAGTTTCCAACTTTTCCTTATAATTATTATTTGTAATTTTTATTGAGGTATAGCTGATTTACAATGTTGTGTTAGTTTCAGATATACAATAAAGTGAATCAGTTATATATAGACATATGATGGCAGTGGTTAATCACTCAGTCATATCCAATTATTTTGTGACCCCATGGACTGTAACCTGTCAGGATTTCCCAGGTAAGAATACTAGAGTGGGTTGCCATTTCCTACTCCAGGGGATTTTCCAGACTCTGAGGTTGAATTTGCATATTCTGCAATACAGGCATTCTCCTGTATTGCACACAGATTCTTTACCAATGTATCTGCTCTTTTAAAATATCCTTTCCCCATATAGGCCATTACAGAGTACTGAATAGAGTTCTCTATGCAATTGCACTAGATTCTTATTGTTTATCTATTTTATAAATAGTAGTGTGTATGCATTAATCCCAATCTTCCAGTTTGTAAAAATAATAGTATTTTGCTGATGTTTTGTCTTCAAAAAAAGTTACCTATTAATTTATGTTTATTTTACAAAAGTAATTAAGGCAGCTTTAAAAGATGCATATATTATAATATTATGAAATGGCATCAATGATTAGGGAAGCAAGTTCTCTCTTGAAAAAATTTGTTTCTAGAAAAATCAAATCTCAGGCTTTCATTATCACAGTGAATAATCACATTACTTTCTCTTTATGACATAATGCTACTTATCCTTCAAAGTCATGATTAAACATCATCTCCAGACTCAAGATAACCTCAATCACCAAAATCAGAAATAAATACATGGCTCTCTATGTTTTAATACTTCACAGTATAGTACTAATTACACTTGCTATTTTTCCTTTCATTCAGGCATTGGCTATAAGCCATAGATGGTAAGGGACTGTGAATTCTATCATCTCTATTACTCAATGTCTAATAAATTCCAATCAAGAGTAAGCATTCAATTATGCTGAAAGAATGTTTGAGAAAATAAATTAATCATTATTTTTTTTTAGCTCAATGACCCATGCCAAAGACAACATATATGGAATTATGCAAAGTGAATTTATTAAATGTTACAGTGAGGGAAAATATGACCACCATGGGGAAAAACAAGATGTTTCTATAAAAAGGGTTTTGTAGGATTAGGTTTTGGCTGGGTGATCTGGAGGAGATGCTACAGAAGTGAAGAGTTGCTCTAGATTGGATGCTGTCAGAAAGTGAGGGAAATGCTATAATTCAATTCATCTCATCCATAGGAAGGAGCGATAGTAAAGTAAATGATAAGAAAATAGCAGTCACTCATTGTTTCTAAGTGATAGGGAATTTGGTAGTTTTGTGGGTAGAAGAGAAAACTTATCTATATTTCAGGTTGGAAAAAAATTATAAGGTTGCTTACATTGTCTCATTTTATCGTGGTCTTGACCAGGGATTGAAGCCAGATTCTCAGTAGTGAAAGTGAATAATTTTAACAACTGGACCTCAAGGGAATTTCCTCATGTAACCTTTTCTGAGGTTAGTATTCCATGAGACTACTTATGTCTGTGATTATGGTTTCAGTGTGTCTGCCCTCTGATGCCTTCTTGCAACACCTACTGTCTTACCTGGGTTTCTCTTACCTTGGACATGGGATATCTCTTCTCGGCTGCTCCAGGAAAGTGCAGCTGCTGTTCCTTACCTTGGACGAGGGGTATCTCCTCACCGCCACCCCCTCGACCTTGAATGTGGAGTAGCTTCTCTTGGCACTCCTGCGCCCCCACAGTCATGGCTCCTTGGACATGGGGTTGCTCATCTCGGCCGCCACCACTGGCCTCAGGCATGGGGTAGCTCCTCTCGGCTGCTCCTGCACTGTCACATCCTGGAACTCTTTGCCGCTGCTCGATCTCAGACGTTGGGTAGCTCCTCTCGGCTGCCCCCCAGCCTTGGATGTCAGGTAGCTCCTCTTGGCCACTCCTTGTAACGGACCAGAGCCTTGTCTAACTCATTGAAACTAAGCCACGCTGTGTGGGGTCACCCAAGACAGGCGGGTCATGGTGGAGAGGTCTGATGGAATGTNGGGTAGCTCCTCTCGGCTGCCCCCCAGCCTTGGATGTCAGGTAGCTCCTCTTGGCCACTCCTTGTAACGGACCAGAGCCTTGTCTAACTCATTGAAACTAAGCCACGCTGTGTGGGGTCACCCAAGACAGGCGGGTCATGGTGGAGAGGTCTGATGGAATGTGGTCCACTGGAGAAGGGAATGACAAACCACTTAAGTATTCTTACGTTGAGAACCCCATGAACAGTATGAAAAGGCAAAATGTTAGGATACTGAAAGAGGAACTCCCCAGGTCGGTAGGTGCCTAACATGCTTCTGGAGATCAGTGGAGAAATAACTCCAGAAAGAATGAACAGATGGAGCCAAAGCAAAAACAATACCCAGTTGTGGATGTGACTGGTGATAGAAGAAAGGTGTGATGCTGTAAAGAGCAATATTGCATAGGAACTTGGAATGTTAGGTCCATGAATCAAGGCAAATTGAAAGTGGTCAAACAGGAGATGGCAAGAGTGAATGTCGACATTCTAGGAATTGGCGAACTAAAATGGACTGGAATGGGTGAATTTCACTCAGATGACCATTATATCTACTACTGTGGGCAGGAATCCCTTAGAAGAAATGGAGTAGCCATAATGGTCAACAGAGTCCAAAATGAGTACTTGGATGCAATCTCAAAAATCACAGAATAATCTTTGTGCGTTTCCAAGGCAAACCATTCAATATCACAGTAATCCAAGTCTATGCTCCAACCAGTAATGCTGAAGAAGCTGAAGTTGAACGGTTCTATGAAGACCAACAAGACCTTTCAGAACTAATACCCCTAAAAGATGTCCTTTTTATTATAGGGAACTGGAATGCAAAAGTAGGAAGTCAAGAAACACCTAGAGTAACAGGGAAATTTGGCCTTGGAATATGGAGTGAAGCAGGGCAAACAACATCTCCCAACAACCCAAGAGAAGACTCTACACATGGACTTCAGCAAATGGTCAACACCAAAATCAGACTGATTATATTCATTGCAGCCAAACATGGAGAAGCTCTATACAGTCAGCAAAAACAAGACTGGAAGCTGATTCTGGCTGAGATCATGAACTCTTATTGCCAAATTCAGACTGCAATTGAAGAAAGTAGGAAAAAACACTAGACCATTCAGGTATGACCTAAATCAAATCCCTTATGATTATACAGTGGAAGTGAGAAATAGAATTATGGGACTAGATCTGATAGATAGAGTGCCTGATGAACTGTGGATGGAGGTTCATGACATTGTACGGGAGACAGGGATCAAAACAATCTGCACGGTAAAGAAATGCAAAAGAGCAAAATGGCTGTATGGGGAGGCCTTACAAATAACTGTGAAAAGAAGAGAAATGAAAAGCAAAGGTAAAAAGGAAAGATATAAGCATCTGAATGCAGAGTTACAAAGAATAGCAAGGAGAGATAAGAAAGCCTTCCTCAATGATCAATGCAAAGAAATAGAGGAAAACAACAGAATGGCAAAGACTAGAGATCTCTTCAAGAAAATTAGAGATACCAAAGGAACATTTCATGCAAATATGAGCTTGATAAAGGACAGAAATGGTATGGGCCTAACAGAAGCAGAAGATATTAAGAAGAGGTGGCAAGAATACACAGAAGAACTGTACAAAAAGATCTCCATGACCAAGATAATCACGATGGTGTGACCACTCACCTAGAGCCAGATATCCTGGAATGTGAAGTCAAGTGGGCCTTAGAAGCATCACTACAAAAAACCTAGTGGAGGCAATGGAATTCCAATTGAGCTATTTCAAATCCTGAAAGATGGTGCTGTGAAACTGCTGCACTCAATATGCCAGCAAATTTCAAAAACTCAGCAGTGGCCACAGGACTGGAAAAGGTCAGTTTTCATTCCAATTCCAAAGAAAGGCAATGCCAAAGAATGCTCAAACTACCACACAATTCCACTCATCTCACATGCTAGTAAAGTAATGCTCAAAATATTCCAGTCTTCAGCAATACGTGAACCGTGAACTCCCTGATGTTCAAGCTGGTTTTAGAAAAGGCAGAGGAACCAGAGATCAAATTGCCAACATCCGCTGGATCATGGAAAAAGCAAGAGAGTTCCAGAAAAACATCTATTTCTGCTTTATTGACTATGCCAAAGCCTTTGACTGTGTG
>SJXQ01003399.1:0-32415 GCA_006408695.1 Aepyceros melampus
AAGTGAGGACATTTTACCACTGTGGCCCAGCTGTATCTTCTGTGTCAGCCAGAGGAGAATACTATTACGGCTGCTGTGCCAGACAGGGTAGAGGCTGTGCTGTTCTGTGTCATGTTATGGCTGCTGCTACAGCTGCTGGGCCAGCCAGGAGTGTCTCTGATTATATCCTTTCTTATTTCTTACATATTTCTGCTCTCCTAAATAAGTTTTTAAAAGTCTCATAGGGAATTCATCTACTTTGTAATTATTTTCAAAAACCTGCTATAAAAATGTTTCTTTATTCTTATTTATGTCCATGAAATGAGTTTTAGCTTTTATATTTTATTGTTTTTACTGAATTAAAAAAATTTTTGTTTTGTTATTGTGTTCTTCAATAATGAAGACCTTTAAAGTCATAAAATTTTATCTGGATATAGCTTCTGTTGTGTTACATAAGTCTTAGTATAACATTTTCCATAATTTCTGGCTACAATTTTCCAAAAGTTTTCATTTATTTGAACGAAGCATTATCTTAAAATATGTTAGTTTTCAGCTGATCAAGATTTATTAGTAACATTTCACATTTTTATTTCTACTGTTGTGTTACATAAGTCTTAGTATAACATTTTCCATAATTTCTGGTTACAATTTTCCAAAAGTTTTCATTTATTTGAATGAAGCATTATCTTAAAATATGTTAGTTTTCAGCTGATCAAGATTTATTAGTAACATTTCACATTTTTATTTCTAATTTTACTGGCTCAATATCAAGAGAGGTACCCTAAAAATCTCTACTTGGAAATTTTTGTTGAGGTACTACTTGAAGCCAGATAAATTTTAAATATTTCATAGGTATTCTGCCATATGACCCAGCAATCCCACTGCTGGGCATACACACTGAGGAAACCAGAATTGAAAGAGACATGTGTACCCCAATGTTCATCGCAGCACTATTTATAATAGCCAGGACATGGAAGCAACCTAGATGTCCATGAGCAGGTGAATGGATAAGAAAGCTGTGGTACATATACACAATGGAGTACTACTCAGCCATTAAAAAGAATACACTTGAATCAGTTCTAATGAGGTGGATGAAACTGGAGCCGATTATACAGAGTGAAGTAAGCCAGAAGAACACCAATACAATGTACTAATGCATATATATGGATTTTAGAAAACGGTAATGATAACCCTGTATGCGAGACAGCAAAAGAGACATAGATGTATAGAACAGTCTTTTGAACTGTGGGAGAGGGAGAGAGTGGGATGATTTGGGAGAATGGCATTGAAATATGTATAATATAATATAAGAAATGAATAGCCAGTCCAGGTGTGATGCAGGATACAGGATGCTTGGGGCTGGTGCACTGAGACGACCCAGAGGGATGGTACAGGAAGGGAGGAGGGAGGAGGAAGGGGGTTCAGGATGAAGAATACGTGTACACCCATGGTGGATTCATGTTGAAGTATGGCAAAACCAATACAATATTGTAAAGTAAAAATAATAATAATAAATAAATGATAAATGGTTTAAAAAATAAAGGCAAGGAAAAAAAGTATTTTTTATCAAAAGGACATGTGGTTTTTAATAAATCTATTACTTGAGTTTTATTATATTATTCAATGTCTTTGTGTCATTTTTTTTAATTGCAAGCCACATTGCTTTCAAAGACTTTTCTTCTATTTTAAGCTTTAATTCTTTAATTGTTTAGTAGAAATAGTTTCCTGATCAACTTAAGATTTTTCGGATGATCCTCAAAATTGCTTCACTTTTTCTTCTTTCAAATATTCTTGTCTTTTATCCTGGGTCCTCATGCGAAGAGCTGACTCATTGGAAAAGACTCTGATGCTGGGAGGGGGCAGGAGGAGAAGGGGACGACCCAAGATGAGATGGCTGGATGGCATCACAGACTCGATGGACGTGAGTCTGAGTGAACTCCAGGAGAAGGTGATGGACAGGGAGGCCTGGCATGCTGTGATTCATGGGGTCACAAAGAGTCAGACACGACTGAGCGACTGAACTGAACTGAACTGAACTGAAAAGGACAAAGGAAGAAAACTGTAGAATACCATCATATGTTTGTCTGATTAGTGGTCTGAAATTATCTTATTCTGATTTCTGCACTTAGAAAATTTTTTTTTTTTTGCTTCAAAAACAAACAAAAATCCTCCCTCAAGCTTCTTTACTTCCCTCTCCTGTTACTGGTATGATATAGAGGGTAGTCTTCTGTAGATAAATTCAAGTCCACTGTATCATACATTCTTTAACACAGAGCATTCCACTTTAAAGGAACTATGTCATTTTCCTTAGATTATAATGTTAAGTGAGTAAAAACAATTTAGTAATGATTTCCTTATTTGGTAATCATTTATTCTTGCTGGTGATAAAAATCAAAACTTGCTTAGTAAGGTAAAATTAAAAAAAAAATTCTTATGTTAATAATAACAATTACAAAAAATTAGCAACATATGATACATTAAAAAGTATAAACTTTTGAAAGGATTTTAAACTAGTTATGGAATTAGAAGTCTCTCTCCCTGCATGCCATGAATAAGCTGCTAAGATTGATCTACTAAAATATTTTATCAACATTATTGCTTCACGATTCAATAATATCTGTGTAGATTTGTCTGGAATTCTTGTTGGTTTTAACTTTTAGTGACCTACAAGATCATTATAATTTGGGTACCAGTAAGTTACATTATATTCTGTGATAGTTTCTATTTAATCTAAGGTGAATCAGTGAACTAAAATGGACTGGAAGGGGTGAATTTAACTCAGATGATGATTATATCGACTACTGCAGACAGAAATCCCTCAGAAGAAATGGAGTAGCCATTATGGTCAACAAAAGCATCTGAAATGCAGCACTTGGATGTAATCTCAAAAATGACAGAATGATCTCTGTTCGTTTCCAAGCAAATCATTCAGTATCACAGTAATAAAGGTCTATGCCCCAACCAGTAACACTGAAGCTGAAACTGAATGGTTCTACGAAGACCTACAATATCTTTTAGAACTAACACCCAAAAAAGATGTCCTTTTCATTATAGGGGACTGGAATGCAAAAGTAGGAAGTCTAGAAACACCTGGAGTAACAGGCAAATTTGGCCTTGGAATATGGAATGAAGCAGGGCAAAGGCTAATAGAGTTTTGCCAAGAAAATGCACTGGTCATAGCAAACAGCCTCTTCCAACAACACAAGAGAAGACTCTACACATGGACATCACCAGAGAAGTCTAGAAACACCTGGAGTAACAGGCAAATTTGGCCTTGGAATATGGAATGAAGCAGGGCAAAGGCTAATAGAGTTTTGCCAAGAAAATGCACTGGTCATAGCAAACAGCCTCTTCCAACAACACAAGAGAAGACTCTACACATGGACATCACCAGATGGTCAATACCAAAATCAGATTGATTATCTTCTTTTCAGCCAAAGATGGAGAAGCTCTATACAGTTAACATAAACAAGACCAGGAGATGACTGTGGCTCATGATGAACTCCTTATTGCCAAATTCAGATTTAAATTGAAGACAGTAAGGAAATCCACCAGACCATTCAGGTATGATCTAAATCAAATCCCTTATGATTATACAGTGGAAGTGAGAAATAGATTTAAGGGTCTAGATCTGATAGATAGAGTGCCTGATGAACTATGGACTGAGGTTCTTGACATTGTACAGCAGACAGGGATCAAGACCATCCCCATGGAAAAGAAATGCAAAAAAGCAAGATGGGTGTCTGGGAGGCCTTAAAAATAGCTGTGAAAAGAAGAAAAGTGAAAAGCAAAGAAGAAAAGGAAAGATACAAGCATCTGAATGCAGAGTTCCAAAGAATAGCAAGAAGAGATAAGAAAGTCTTTTTCAGCGACCAATGCAAAGAAATAGAGGAAAAGAACAGAATGGGAAAGACTATAGATCTCTTCAAGAAAATTAGAGCTACTAAGGGAACACTTCATGCAAAGATAGGCTCAATAAAGGACAGAAATTGTATGGACCTAACAGAAGCAGAAGATATTAGGAAGAGGCAACAAGAATACACAGGAGAACTGTACAAAAAAATCCTCATGACCCAGATAATCACGATGGTGTGATCACTCACCTAGAGCCAGACATCCTGGAATGTGAAGTCAAGTGGCCCTTAGAAAGCATCACTATGAACAAAGCTAGTGGAGTTGATGGAATTCCAGTTGAGTTATTTCAAATCCTGAAAGATGATGCTGTGAAACTGCTGCACCCAATATGCCAGCAAATTTGGAAAACTCTGTTGTGGCCACAGGACTGGAAAAGGTCAGTTTTCATTCCAATCCCAAAGAAAGGCAATGCCAAAGAATGCTCAAACTACTGCACAATTGCACTCATCTCACACACTGGTAAAGTAATGCTCAATATTCTCCAAGCCAGGCTTCAACAATACATGAACCGTGAACTTCCAGATGTTCAAGCTGGTTTTAGAAAAGGCAGAGGAACCAGAGATCAATTGTCAACATCTGCTGGATCTCCGAAAAAGCAAGAGAGTTCCAGAAAAGCATCTATTTCTGCTTTATTGTCTACGCCAAAGCCTTTGACTGTGTGGATCACAATAAACTGTGGAAAATTCTGAAAGTGATGGGAATACCAGATCACCTAACCTGTGTCTTGAGAAATCTGTATGCAGGTCAGGAAGCAACAGTTAGAACTGGACATGGAACAACAGACTGGTTTCAAATAGGAAAAGGAGTATGTCAAGGCTGTATATTGTCACCCTGCTTATTTAACTTNGAGAGCAAATTGCCAACATCTACTGGATCATAGAAAAAGCAAGAGAGTTCCAGTAAAACATCTGTTTCTGCTTTATTGACTATGCCACAGCCTTTGACTGTGTGGATCACAATAAACTGTGTGAAATTTTTCAAGAGATGGGAATACCAGACCACCTGATCTGCCTCTTGAGAAACCTATATGCAGGTCAGGAAGCAACAGTTAGAACTGGACATGGAACAACAGACTGATTCCAAATAGAAAAGGAGTACCTCAAAGCTGTATGTACATTGATGATCCCATCATCATAAGTTGGTGATCCCATCCAACCATCTCATCCTCTGTCATCCCCTTTCCCTTCTGCCCTCAATCTTTCCCAGCATCAGGGTCTTTTCCAATGAGTCAGTTCTTCACATCAGGTGGCCAAAATATTGGAGTTTCAGCTTCAGCATCAGTCCTTTCAATGAATATTCAGGGTTGATTTCCTTTAGGATTGACTAGTTGGATCTCCTTGCAGTCCACAAGACTCTTAAGTCTTCTCCAACACCACAGTTCAAAAGCATCAATTCTTCAGTGCTCAACTTTCTTTATAGTCCAACTCTCACATCCATACATGACTACTGGAAAAACCATAGCTTTGACTAGACAGACCTATGTTGGCAAAGTAATGTCTCTGCTTTTTAATATGATGTCTAGGTTGGTTGTAACTTTTCTTCCTTGGATCAAGTGTCTTTTAATTTCATGGCTACAGTCACCATCTGCAGTGATTTTGGAGCCCCCCCAAATAAAGTCTCTCACTGTTTCCATTGTTTGCACATCTATTTGCCATGAAGTGATGGGACTGGAAGCCATGATCTTCATTTTTTGAATACTGATTTTTAAGCCAGCTTTTTTCACTGTCCTCTTTCACTTTCATCAAGAGGCTCTTTAGTTCTTCTTTGCTTTCTACCATGAGGGTGGTGTCACCTGCAATCTGAGGTTATTGATATTTCTCCTGGCAATCTTAATTCCAGCTTGTGCTTCATCCAGCTCAGCATTTTGCATGACGTATTCTGCATATACGTTAAATAAGCAGGGTGACAATATACAGCCTAGACATAGTCCTTTCTCTATTTGGAGCCAGCCTATTGTTCCATGTCCATTTCTAGCTGTTGCTTCTTGAACTGCATACAGATTTCTCAGTAGGCAGGTCGGGTGGTCTGGTATCCCCATCTGTTTAAGAATTTTCCACAGTTTGTTGTGATCCACAGAGTCAAAGACTTTGGCATAGACAATAAAGCAGAAGTAGATGTTTTCTGGAATTCTCTTGCTTTTTCTTTGATCCAATGGATGTTGGCAATTTGATTTCTGGTTCCTTTGCTTTTTCTAAATCCAGCTTGAACATCTGGAAGTTCAAGGTTCATGTACTGTTGAAGCCTGACTTGGAGAATATTGAGCATTATTTTGCTAGTGTGTGAGATGAGTGCAATTGTGTGGTAGTTTGAGCATTCTTTGGCATTGCCTTTCTTTGGGATTGGAATGAAAATTGACCTTTTCCAGTCCTGTGGCCATGACACAGAGTCAAAGACTTTGGCATAGTCAATAAAGCAGAAGTAGATGTTTTCTGGAATTCTCTTGCTTTTTCTTTGATCCAATGGATGTTGGCAATTTGATTTCTGGTTCCTTTGCTTATTCTAAATCCAGCTTGAACATCTGGAAGTTCAAGGTTCTTGTACTGTTGAAGCCTGGCTTGGAGAATATTGAGCATTATTTTGCTAGTGTGTGAGATGAGTGCAATTGTGTGGTAGTTTGAGCATTCTTTGGCATTGCCTTTCTTTGGGATTGGAATGAAAATTGACCTTTTCCAGTCCTGTGGCCATGCCTGAATTTTCCAAGTTTGCTGGCATATTGAGTGCATCACTTTCAGAGCATCATCTTTTAGGATTTGAAATAGCTCAAGTGAAATTCCATCACCTCCACTCACTTTGTTCACAGTGATGCTTCCTAAGGCCCACTTGACTTGACAGTCCAAGATGTCTGGCTCTAGGTTAGTGATCACACCATCATGGTTTTCTGTATAGTTCTGTATATTTTTGTATAGTTCTATATATTCTTGCCACCTCTTCTTAATATCTTCTGCTTCTGTTAGGTCCATACCATTTCTGTCTTATTGTGTCCTTCTTTGCATGAAATGTTCCCTTTGTATCTCTAATTTTCTTGAAGAGATCTCTAGTTTTTCCCTTTCTATTGTTTTCTTTGTTTCTTTGCATTGATCACTGAGGAAGCCTTTCTTATCTTTCCTTGCTATTCTTTGAAACTCTGCATTCAGATGGATATATCTTTCCTTTTCTCTTTTTCTTTTAACTTCTCTTCTTTTCTCAGCTATTTGTAAGGCCTCCTCAGACAATCATTTTGCCTTTTTATATTTCTTTTTCTTAGGGATGTTTTTGATATCTGTCTCCTGTATAGTGTCATGAATCTTTGTTCATAGTTCTTCAAACATTCTCTCCATCATATCTAATCCTGTAAATCTATTTGTCACTTCTACTGTATAATCATAAGGGATTTGATTTAGGTCATACCTGAATGGTCTAGTGGTATATATGGAGCAAAATAGAGGAGTAGAAAGATATGCACTCTTTTCCTGCAAGAACTCCAAAATTGTAGCTCACTGTCCATCGACAGGAGAATGTTGGATTCTACCAAAATAGATATTCCATATCCAAAGGCAAAGGAGAAACCCCAGCAAGATGGTAGGAGAGGCAAAATCGTGTTTAAAATCAAACCCCATACCTGTCAAAGACGCTCAGAGGGCTCAGGCAAAACATTGTGCTCACCAGGACCCAGAGACCCCACAGAGACTGAGCCATACCTGCCTTTGAGCGTTTAAGTGTCTCATGTGGAGGCATAGGTCAGCAGTAGCCTGCCACATGGGTGGGGGATTTGGATGTGGCATACCTGGGTCACACTGCATGTGGCATAAGCCTTATTGATAGAGGTCGCCATTAACCCCACCGTAGAGCCACTGAGCAAATGACCCACAAACTGCAGAACAATTATACCAAAGAAATTCTCATGTTGTTAAGAAAGTTGTAAGACCTACAACAGATTTCCCAACCTGGGGATCTGGCAAGGGACTGAGAATTCCCAGGGAATTTGACCTTGAAGGCCAGTGGTATTTGATTACAAATTTACACAGGACTAGGGAAACAGACTCTTGGAGGATAGAAAAAAAAAACCTTGTGCACAACAGGACCCAGGAGAAAGGAACAGTGATCCCAAAAGGGGCTGACTCAGACTTGCCTGTGAGTGTCCAGGAGTCTCTGGCAGAAGTGTGGGTTGAGAGTGGCCTGTTGAAGGGTCAAGGGGCACTGAATAAAACAGTGGGTGCACAAGTCCTTTTGAAGAAAGTTGCCATTATTTTCATTACCTCTACCATAGTTTAGTCTCAGGTCAAACCACAGAAAGGGAACACAGCCCCATGTATCAACAGAATTGGATTAAAGATTTACTGAGCATGGCTCCATCATCAGAACAAGACCCAATTCCCCCCACAGTCAATCTCTCCCATCGGGAAGCTTCCATAAGCCTCTTATCCTTATCCATCAGAGGGCAGACAGAATAAAAATCATGATCACAGAAAACTAATCAAACTGATCACGTGGACCACAGCTTTATCTAATTCAATGAAAGTATGAGCCATGCCATGTAGGGCAACCTAAGACAGATGGGTCATAGTGAAGTGTTCTGACAAAACGTGGTCCACTGGAGAAGGGAATGGCAAACCACTTCAGTATTCTTGCCTTGAGAACCCCAAGAACAGTATGAAAAGGAAAAAAGATGTGAGTGAAAGATGAAATCCCCAGCTCAGTAGGTGCCTAATATGCTACTGAAGAAGAGTGGAGAAATAATTTCAGAATGAAAAGATGGAGCCAAAGTGAAGACAACACCCAGTTGTGGATGTGACTGGTGATGGAAGTAAAGTCTGATGCTGTAAAGAACAATATTGCCCAGGAACCTGGAATGTTAGGTGTATGAATCAAGGTAAATTAGAAGCGGTCAAACAATAGATGGCAAGAGTGAACATCAACATTTTAGGAATCAGTGAACTAAATTGGACTGGAATGGGCACATTTATTTCAGATGACCTTTATATCTACTGTTGTGAGCAAGAATCCCTTAGAAGAACTGGAATAGCCTTCATAGTCAAAAAAGAGTCTGAAATGCAGTACTGGGGTGCAGTCTCAAAAATGACAGAATGATCTCTGTTCATTTCCAAGGCAAGCCATTCAATATCACAGTAATCCAAGTCTATGCCCCAACCAATAATGCTGAAGAAGCTGAAGTTGAATGGTTCTATGAAGACCTACAAGAGCTTCTAAAACTAGCACTCAAAAAAGATATCCTTTTCATCATAGGGAACTGGAATGCAAAAGTAGGAAGTCAATAGACACTGGAGTAACAGGCAAGTTTGACCTTGTAATACAAAATGAAGTCGGATAAAGGCCAACAGAGTTTTGCCAAGAGAATTCACTGGTCATAGCAAACACCCTCTTCCAACAACACAAGAAACGACTCTACAGACATCATCAGATTGTCAATGTCAAAATCAGATTGATTATATTCTCTGGAGCCAAAGATGGAGAGGCTCTATACAATCAGCAAAAATAAGACAAGGAGCTAACTGTGGTTCAGATCATGAACTCCTTATTGCCAAACTCAGACTGAAATTGAAGAAAGTAGGGAAAATCATGAGAACATTCATGTATGTGGGTATCTGTGTATGTCTACACACACACATATGGGCTTCTCAGATGACACTAGTCACAAAGAGAATAGCCCGCCAGGCTATTCTTGGAATTCTCCAGGCAAGAATACTGGAGTGGGTTGCCATGCCCTCCTCCAGGGGATCTTGCTGACCCAGGGATGGAATCTGGGTCTTTTACATCTCCTGCATTGGAGAAGCCCATAAAGTGAAAATGAAGTTGCTCAGTCGTGTCCAACTCTTTGTAACCCCATGGACTGTAGCCTGCCAGGCTTCTCCATTCATCGGATTTTCCAGGCAAGAGTGGGTTTCCATTTAATATATATATTACATATGTGTGTGTGTATATATATATATATACTACATATGTGTGTGTGTATATATATACACACTTAGTCACTCAGTCATGTCTGACTCTTTGCGACCACATGGACTGTAGCCCACTAGGCTCCTCTGTCCCTGGGGATCTCCAGGTAAGCATACTAGAGTGGGTTGCCATGCCCTCCTCTAGGGGATCTCCCCAACACAGGAGTTGAATCCAAGTCTCCTGCATTCAGGTGGATTCTTTACCTTTTGAGTCACCTGGGAAGCTCAAATCTATCTATCTATATAATATATATATACACATATATGTCTAACATGCTATTTATCCATTTGTCCTTCAGTAAATCTTCCCATTGTCTAAATAATTGGTGATGCATTACATAAAAATAAAATATAGCATTTGAATTGAAAATCATAAGTAATTTCAAAATTAGAGTTCTCAGATGGAGTAAAAGTAAAGTACATAATATTTTTTGATGTATATATGGAAAATATATATATATTTGGACTGCAGGGAGTCAAACCAGTCAATCCTAAAGGAAATCAATTTGAATATTCATTGGAAAGACTCATACTGAAGCTGAAGCTCCAATACTTTGGCTACCTGATACAAAGAGCTGACTCATTGAAAAAGACCCTGATGCTGGGAAAGATTGAGGGCAGGAGGAGAAGGGGATGACAGAGAATGACATAGTTGGATGGTATCACCAACTCAATGGACATGAGTTTGAGCAAGCTCAAGGAGATGGTGAAAGAAAGGGAAGCCTGGCATCCTGCAGTCCAAGCAGGACTCCTGCAAAGAGCTAGACATGACTGAGCATCTGAACAACAATAACAAGTAGATACTGATTAAATCAACAGATAATAGAGAAATATAAGGATGTCTCTGGAAGTTTTCTAACTCTTGAAGTGTCCTATCCTCAGTCCCTAAAACTAAATTTTTTAATCTCCTCAAAGAAGTTCTAGGATATTGTTCTAGAAATGTTCTAGGAAGTTATAGAAAATGTCCATCATGCAAACCACTCCCCTCCCAGACTGCTCCTCCCCACAGAACTGTGTATCACACTGTTACCCATAAGAAACTATAGACCCAGTGTCTAGAACTCATGGATATGTTGAAACTGACTTTAAAAAACTATTTTCTCCAAAATGAACACTGAAAAGTGAGATTTTAGTATTTAAAAAGATGTGGAATCATTTTCCTAACATGCCACATATTAACCTTTTTAACTGCTAAATATGGTATTTGAAATTAGTTACTTTGGGAAACAATTTATAAATTAATTGTTTTTTGCTTAATCAGAATATCTGAGGCTTCATGGTAATTGTGAAGACATCATGCTGCTAAGCTAAGTCACATCAGTCGTGTCCAACTCTGTGCGACCCCATCGACGGCAGCCCACCAGGCTCCCCCGTCCCTGGGATTCTCCAGGCAAGAACACTGGAGTGGGTTGCCATTTCCTTCTCCAATGCATGAAAGTGAAAAGTGAAAGGGAAGTCTCTCAGCTGTGTCCAACTCAGCTATCCCATGGACTGCAGCCTACCAGGCTCCTTCATCCATGGGTTTTTCCAGGCAAGAGTACTGGAGTGGGGTGCCATTGCCTTCTCCGGTGAAGACATCATACCTGAGCATAAATTAAGATTTATTCAGAGAGAAATATTTTCACAATAAAAAATTACAAAAACCTTTCCAAAAGTATAATATATATATAATATATTATATACTATGTTTAATATATTAATTATATAATTAATATATTTAGTATATAATATATATTATAAATATATAAAATATATATATATTTTAGTGTGACTGTGTATAAATACACTTGATTTGACATAGGAACCTTTTAGAATAAAAGTTGCCAAGACCTGCACAGGTCTTAGGACAGTCCCAGAAGTCGTTTGTTTGATTCATGAGTCTGGGTGGAGGTCACCAACAATTCTGTTTCTTCATGAATGAGCCTTTTGGGACTCTTGCTCTGCCTCTGCTCTCTTGCTCTCTTGTCCCCTTCATTTTGGCCTGGGGAAAGTTGCCTATAACTTTTCTTCCCACTGGCATGGGGTTAGCACATAGGGGCAAGTCACTTGCTCCTTGTTCTTCTTCTTACAGGAGGCTATGTTCCATTTGTGTGGAAAGGAATAGGAAGCTTTGTTTCAAACTCAGACTCACTCCTTCTCTAACCCGTTTTACTAGCACTGAGGTTAAAGCTGTGTTTCAATTTCTAACATGCTGCTCTATCTATTTCTCAGTGAGTCTAAATTCCAAAAAGGAAATGAGATGAAAAGTTAGGTTACCTCGGTAGCCTCAATAAATATTTTATTAAAAGCTGAATATATCTATAAAATAGCTAGGATGTGATATATCAACTGCCAAACCACTAGAAGAAAAATAATATGGAACAAAGGAAAGTCAAGTATTCCAACCAAAGATGGAAAAATACACAATAAGAAATCATGAAAAACAGGAGACACAAAACAAAATGTCAGGAATAAAGCCAAACATATCATTAATTACAATAAGTGCAATTGAGTTCAAATATATTTGTATATATGCCCACATGTGTATA
Source organism: Aepyceros melampus (assembly GCA_006408695.1). Lineage (NCBI taxonomy): Eukaryota > Metazoa > Chordata > Mammalia > Artiodactyla > Bovidae > Aepyceros > Aepyceros melampus. The sequence continues at coordinate 12,359 of SJXQ01003399.1, forward strand.
GTTTATTAGATCTGCAATAAGAAGTTTAACTGTATTTTAGTGAGAGAAAATTTGTACTTGAAATCACATGAAAGTAAGCAGGCAAATCCAAACCAGCTATTAATCATTATCTTCAATACAATTGCAAACCAGGAATTCAAAAGGATCAATCAACAAGTAACTGCAATGAAAATTTATGGGAAAAAGGTATTGTATACTAAGTTTTTTCCGTTAGGAAGGTAGCAATTGTATTGCATTTAAAGAGATCTGGCAAAGAGAAGAAAAACTTAAAACTAGAGAATTATTTTACTATAGCTTCCCTAATATCAACCAACCTGTGCTGGTAAATATCAATCAGGGAATAAATCTGGAGAACTATCACAGGCTTTCAGTTCAAAGGAATTGTGGTTACCAGGTCCTCAGAATTTAACACCAATTTCCCTAACATGCTATGCAAGGCTATTTTGATATGTGTAATCTTTGTTGTTTGTCAGTCACTAAGTTGTGTCTGATTTTTTGCTACCCCATGGGCTGCAGCATGCTAGGCTCCTCTGTCCTCCAATATCCCATAGAGTTTGCTCAAATTCATGTCCACTGAGTTGATGTTGCTATGTAACCATCTCATCCTCTGCCACTCCCTAATCTGATATCAGTCGTTTGCATATGAAGTGCATGGCATAGTGGAAGTCAAGGGATTTCAGAAACATCCTGGTTTTATCATATAATTCCAATATGTGACCTTGGGTAAATTATTTAGTTTCCTGAACCTCAGTTTCTACACTTCTAAGTGGATTTAATAACAACTTTCCTTAAGCAGGAACAGTTTTTCCTAAAAGGTTTCATGGAAATTAAATGTGAGGGCTTCCCAGGTAGAACCCACCTGCAGGAGAGGTAAGAGAGATGGGTTTAATCCTTGAGTCGGGAAGATCCCCTGGAGGAAGGCATGGCAACCTACTCTAGTATTCTTGCCTGGAGAGTCCCATTGGAGAGTCCCTGAAGAGCCTGGCAGGCTACAGTTCACAGGGTCGCACAGAGTCAGACACAACTAAAGCAATTTAGCACACACACATGCAATGTGTATGAATCAGGTAAGACAATACAGACAATACTGAATGCAGTATACTCATGAGTGTACTGCAATCATTTGTTAGCAATGCTTAACAAAGTGCCACAAAATGGGTGGCTTAAGAGACATTTATTGTCTAACAATTGGAGATCAAACCAGTCAATCCTAAAGTAAATCAACTCTGCATATTCATTGGAATATCCATTCACTGGAAGGACTGATTCTGAAGCTGAAGCCCAGAATACTTTGGCCACCTGATGCTAAGAGCTGACTCATTGGAAAAGATCCTGATGCTGGGAAAGATTGAAGGCAAAAGGAGGAAGCTGAGGGCAGAGGGTAAGATGGTTAGATAGCATCACTGACTCAATGTATATGAATTTGAGCAGACTCTAGGAAACAGTGAAGGACAGGGAAGCCTGGTGTGTTGCAATCCATGGGGTCACAAAGAATCAGACAGAACTCAGCAACTGAAGAATAGCTCTGGAAGCTAAGCATCTAAGTTTAAGGTGTCAGGAGAATTGGTTCCCTCTGAGGGTTATGAGGAAGAATACTCCAAATCTTTCTTCTTGGCTTGCCATTTTCTTTGTATCTTCCCTCTGTGCATATTTCTGCTTGCAATTTCTCCTTTTTATAAAGATATCAGCCATATTGGATGATGGCATTACTGCTGCTGCTAAGTCACTTCAGTCGTGTCCGACTCTATGCAACCCCATAGATGGCAGCCCACCAGGCTCCCCCATCCCTGGGATTCTCCAGGCAAGAACACTGGAGTGGGTTGCCATTTCCTTCTCCAATGTATGAAAATGAAAAGTGAAAGTGAAATAGCTCAGTCGTGTCCGACCCTCAGCGACCCCATGGACTGCAGCCTTTCAGGCTCCTCCATCCATGGGATTTTCTAGGCAAAAGTACTGGAGTGGGGTGCCATTGCCTTCTCCAGATGATGGCATTGTTTTACCCTAATTATCTCCATAAAGTTCCTTTCTCAAAATAAGGTCACATTCTGAGGTACTGAGGCTTAACACTTCAATATGAATTTTGAAGGGACATAATTCAACTCATAACAAGTACCTTCTATTATTATTTTCTCCAAATGTTCCCAAGAAATGGAGGAAATTATTGTTTTAAGCCAAAACAGGCCATGGTATGAGAAAAGAATAGGGGATCTGATCTTCCTTTATTAATGATTTCACACTACTGAATAGTCTATAACCTATTCTCTGATTAAATTCTAATTGTTTCCAGAAAAAAAAATGTTGGAGATGTGAGACTTCTGCATATGCAGAGCAATTTCCTCCCCTAACTTATTCACCATCTCCCCTTCTGTCCACAAAACACTCTGCTTGGGATACCACAAAACCAAGGAAGGCCACTGTAGATGAGAGTCCCTGCCTAGTACAGAAACAGGCCATTTCTCTTGAGTCATCTTGGTAAAGGCTGGCCTTAATTCTATTTGTATATGGCTCAACCTCAAACACCAGCTATAGATGAGTACTTTAATTTAGGTTGCTAAGTGGCATTTGTGGTCATCCTCCCCAGGAGAAACCTGAAACGGCAGTTTCTGGCAAATAGACAACTATGAGTGTTTCTTGACTTACAAAGTTTTCCTTAGCAAGAATGAATGAGTTCTCTCATAGGAGAAGTCAATTAAAAAATATGGGCTATATTAATATATGAAGAAGACTAAAGATCTATATCAAACCATTTATTTAGGAATATGTCTTTCCATTGGGGCAACCTTTCAGCCACAAAATCACAGATAATTAAAATGTTGTTCCTTGCATAAAGTATCCATCCACTGTGAGAAAAAAACGGCAAGCCCTCATGCTATGGATGATAAACTCTCTCCTTCTCTAAAAAGGAGCTGAGAAATCCAGGGCAAAAATTGCACATTCATGCAATGAATTCAGACAGACTTAAATTTCAGATCTGCCCTGGTGGCCAACATATGAGCTGTCTGTATTTAGGGTAAAGTCATTTTTTTTCCTTCTTTTTTTTGGCAAGAATACTGACTGTAGGATTATTTGCCTTGCATATTTTTAATATCTGAACCAACTTATACAGAATGTTTTTAAACAGATATGTATTTATCTTCAAAGACTAAAGCATTCACTCAGCCAGATAAAACGGTAGTGGATCACTTAATTCTCAATCCCTACCGGTTGTTAGTAAAGATTATGAAAATTTTCTTTATCCTGTTTTCACTTGGTTGGTAAAATAAGGAAATGTATGGAGACTTCTCCCTAAATGAGACCTCTCAATATGAATGCTCTTTGCAATCTAGCTCACTGCAGAGACACCGAACTACAAAAGCAATTTCCCAGTAAAATGTACCTCTTACATATTATATAGATACAAGGAGAAAATTTCTGGAAAGAATACAGACAGGATTCACAGAGGCTCAGGTCTGAAGATAACACCATAATTTATCAGTTGTACCCTGGGGCAACTTGCTTAACCTGTCTAAACCTGTTTCCTCATTCTAAAAGGGTGTTTGGAGGAATAGAAATGACTATGAATCTTTAAGAACCAATGCTGTACTGAAAAAGAAGAGAAAAGGCTATCCCTAAGGACAGATAACTAGAGGTAGGTAAACTGGGAACTCTGCAGCTCAAAGGGGAATTTTCTGCAGAGGCCAAATGGGTGGGCCTTGGAGCAAGAAGAAGGAAACTCTCATTTACTGGCACTGCTGTCTCCTAGAGATCATGACAGGCCCACTCCTGTAACAGTTCCCACTTGATTCTTACATTAACCTTAGGACAGGATATCATCATCTCCATCACACAGAGGCTAAGTGAAGTTAAGTAAATTATCCAAAGCCACAGAACTTATAAGATGTGGAGCCAGAAATTAAAACTGTCTGTCTGATTCCAAAACCCATTATTTTCCATAACACCAAACTGTATTAAATAAGAATATCAATAATCATAATAACAATCTTGTTCCTGCAGAGTCCAAAAGGAAGTTGGACCTCTATCCCTGGGTCAGCCTTCTTAGCACCAGCCCTGCCCTCTCCCTAGTGTCCACCCTGCTCTCTGTTGTTGCTGCCTACTGCCAGATGTTCCTAACACTATGCCTCTTCCTCTCCCCAGCTTGATCTTTGGCCTCCTCAGACTCCTTCCCAGAGTTTCAATTTTGCCTTCGCAGTTCTATCATTTCTGTTTGGCTGCCAACCAAGTCCTGATTCTGAGAAGTTATCTCTAGGGAAAAAAAAAAAGTGAAAAAAAAGACTTTGAACAGAGCAACAGTTCTTTATTCCATTCACTACATTCTCCTTAAAACCAGTTCCTTCAGGCAACCTTGCAAGAGCACTCAAACCAGATTAGGGACCTCCATTCAATTCCTCAAACCCTCCCTGCTTATTCTTGTCACAGCAGTAAGCAAGCTCTGTTAGATCCAGCTAGTTTAGGTGCCTATAAACCCCACCAGAGTGTGAATTCTTAGGGGATAGTATGTACCTTGCTCATCATCATCTCCCTAGCACTTCCTAAGGCACTTCACACATAGTGAGTCCTCAATCAATACTTGTTGAGTAAAAGAGTAGATATTGCATAGACTTGAATGAATCAGTGGACAGTTGGACAATTAAGCTCAAAAAACACTGTAATTATACATTATGCCTTATTCCCACAGATCCTTGATGTACCGACAAATGAAATCATTTTAAGATAGCTTTTGGTGATTAGTTTTAAATGGTTGAAAGGTAATAATCTCAATGGGAAGAGTATTTTGTGAATGTCAACAATCAAGAAGTTAGAAAGCTGAGTTCAAATTTTTCATCCGAAATTTATAATGTTCTGACTTTTGTGCCATGAAGCAAAAAAGAGTCTGGTTTGATTATGATAATGTCCTTATTTGAATTTGAATAAATGTCCAATTTGTTGTCATCTGATTTCTTTCCATCTTTCTATATCTTAAAGCTTTTTATCACTGCTTATATTAGATATTCTCAAAGTAATAGATACAACATTATCCAAAGTTTATTCAAACTTATCTGAACCTTTTGGGGCTAGAAATTAGGTGGGAACTGTTTTCTTCATGAGATTTCTAGTGCTTTTTGGCTTTGAAAGGCTGGAAATGCAACAAGAATAGCTTTTCTTGCGGTATTTTGGTTTCTACTCCCAACCAAAATCAGGAAGTGCAGAGATGCACAAAAAATTAAAATAAAGGGGAAAAAGTTAACTCAACTTCTTGAACCTCAAACAAGATTCAGGTTCAATTTCAGTTTAAGGCAAAGGTTCAACTAAGATCTTGTTTTATCCAAACCACTTGGTCTTTCCATTGAAATAACTGGTAGACTCACATATGGAATTCTTTTCTAATGTAAGAATAGAGGCAATTGTTGGTATGTAGAATCACTATGTCAATAGAATGCTCTCTGATATTATCATTGTGATGCTAGATTTCCCCAGGACAGTGACTATAGGAAAGTAGAATGCCTTAAAAGTGCAACTTTTGCTTCTCAGAACTCATTTTCTTAATATAATATTTTATAGAACACAACTCCTGAAAGGTGAGCATCATCCGGGCTGAGTTTGTACTTCTTTCTTTTGAGAACATTAAGATGAAAGAAAAGTTACTCTCTTAAAACTTCCATTTAGAACCAAAAGTTGGCTTCTGCATTGTTCTGACTGGTTAGTGAGTCAACAAGTGACACTGAAAGTTTTTGCATAGATAGTTAAAGGAAAGTGCATGAGAGATGAAAAAAAATTAAACCATTAGGATAGTGAATGTTCAATTCCTTGAAATTGTATTTTCTTCTTTAAGACTCTAAAATTTCAGAGAGAACCAAATTCTATCCCTGTACAGCCAAGAACAGTAGGGATTTACGAATGGTAGAAAAACCAAGTTTGCTATAAACTGTGAGTGGGTAAAAACAGGATTCAAATACTCAGGGATAATTGGTATCCCAAGAAGAATCTTCAGGTCAGATTTATTAGCTGTTCTATTACTTGAGAACAACTTGACTACAGGAATCTATTTGCCTGATAAGTGCCAAAGGAAATAAGTGGGGCTATTTTTTCTCTTAGCCTGTGTCTACATGAAAAAGAAGTTGGCCAAATAACAAGCCAAGTTAGTCAATTCACTTGAAGAGTGTCCATTAAACCAGTTGCCTAGCCCTGAAATAGGCAACTAGCTCATTTTTCAACTAGTTGCATTCATGTCACTTAGATACTAGCACAATCAAAAGTCTACACAGAATGAAATTTGAATAGGAAGCAAACATTTGACATTTTAATCTTAATTGAATTTCCATACCCTTGCAAAAGGATGCTAGTAAGATTGGTTGCCTCATTGGTTGGTATCCAACAAACATTCAGAGCCTCTCAGTACAAATGCCTACAAAGCTTAGTTAGTTTTTACATTTCTGATATTTTGACCTCAAATATGTAAGTGGCAGGTGCCTAAAGTATGTTTGGGTATGAATTTTTTTTTATATCTTAGAATAAGAGATCTTATGTTTTTTTTGTAACAGACTAAAAATTTATTTGAAATACTGTTTTTCAGGCCAAGATTCAGAGCTATTTGGATAGATAACAGAAGTTGCTTTATTAAATATCACCATTTTCAGGGATTTGCAGATAAAAGTTTTAGTGATGCTTTGAGAGTTATTTTATGGTTTAATGTTGAGAATATTTCAACAATCTTTGAAGTGCTATAAAAATATAAGGTAGATTTTTTGCATCTATCTTCTCCTATTTGAATATATTATAATAATTTACCAAATAAGTTTGAGAAAACCCCACAGCAGTACCAGATTTAAAAATAAGAAGTAGCATAATTTTCTGGGGAAAATGTTGGCATTGGTAGACAATAAGGCTCATCCAGTTGTCTTGAAATACCACACAAAGATAAAGGCCTATGTTCTGTTCTGGGGTTGAAACATATGGTATCTCTATTCCAGACCTAATGCAAAGGGAGTGCCAGATAAACACAGAGAATTCCTAAGGATATCTAAGTAGTGAGCAAATACTCTTCATTTCTTGATGAGCCTAGTCCATTCTATACAGTTATGCCTTTGAACCAACTTTAAACTTCATTGAAACTGAGTAGAAATAGAAAGTAGACCTTTTGTAGAACTGACTTAAGTGCCAGGTTAAAAAGAAGCCAGACTTTTCAAGGAAAGTGGATTTCCCTTGTGTGTTCTGGCTTACAAAGTCTGTCTCTTTCATTTGAGGAATAAAACTGTCGCACCTTCTAAACAGTCAAATAAGCCAAACTCAACAATCAAAGTTTTGTTTTTCTGTGAATGACCTTGACCAGTCCCTTGAGAAAGTGAGTTGGGTGGGGAATATAAATGTATAATGAAGGAGTAAAAATATTGGCTCTTATTATTACAGTGAGCATTTCATCTGTCCATGATCTGCCTCTATTATTTAAAAAATTATTCAAAATACAAAGCACTAGCTGGAGTAACAGAATCTTAGATGTCTCCTTATTCAGAATGGAAAATAGATAAGAAGCAATCAGAGAAATTTTCCCATCCATGTCTATCTCAAAACAACCAGAGATAGTCCCTTAGAGGTAAAGACCATTTGAGTCTCTTAAATAATAAACTTCACCGGGGACCCAGAAACAACATCACCAAATTACACTGATGACTTTATGATATTGATATCTTCCTACTTAGAAAAAAGTAAATCTAAAGTTTCAGCCCACAAAAATCTTCAACAGAGTATCTACTTCTTGTGGTTTACATTGTAACTGCTATAAATCATCTTCCCATCCATTTGTATACATGAAAAGTGAAGTGTTAGTTGCTTAATGTCTGACTTTTTGCAACCCCATGGACTGTAGCCTACCAGGCTCCTCTGTTAATGGAATTCTCCAGGCAAGAATACTGTAGTGGGTAATCATTCCCTTCTCCAGGGAATCTTCCTAATGCAGGGATTGAATCCAGGTCTCCTATATTGCAGGCAGATTTTTTACCATCTGAGCCACCAGAGAAGCCCTATTTATATACATATGTATAAATACACATAAGTATGTTTTTTGTATATGTATTTGTTGTCATAATAGATCCATCAGTTCAGTTCAGTTCAGTTGCTCAGTCGTGTCCAACTCTTTGCAATCCCATGAATTGCAGCACACCAGGCCTCCCAGTTCATTACCAACTCCTGGAGTTCACTCAAACTCACGTCCATCGAGTCCGTGATGCCATCCAGCCATCTCATCCTCGGTCGAACCCTTCTCCTCCTGCCCCCAATCCCTCCCAGCATCAGAGTCTTTTCCAATGAGTCAACTCTTCGCATGAGGTGGCCAAAGTACTGGAGTTTCAGCTTTAGCATCATTCCCTCCAAAGAAATCCCAGGGCTGATCTCCTTTAGAATGTGTGGCAGTCTCTAAATAATTGCCTGCCTTTACCAGGAAGATAGCAAAGTGTAAGAAGTTAACAAAGACATAAATACAATAATGATATAAAACCAAATAAATCATCATAATTTAAAATAAAGAATATTCTAATATTTAGTTTATCTCCCTTTATGTGAAATCAATACATCATTTGTAAATATTGTAATGAAAAGAAATAAATGATGACCTTTATTTTGTTATTGATATTAATAACTGTGCCCTACTGCCTCACAGCTATTTCATGGTATTTAGAAGAATACAGAGAAGGAAATATTTTCTAAGAGCACTGTGTTGAAAGGCTGTAATGGAATTTGATAAAGTTTTGGAAGCTCAATTCCACTTACTTTGTCTGGTGTGTATATGTGCATAACATCAGATTACTGAAAAAGAAAAAAAAGTACACTACTCTTTTCATTGTTTGACAAAGAGTGAAATACAGCTAAAAGAGGAGATGAGGATAGAGGGAAGGAATGAGCAGAGTTGGTGGAGTCAGGAGAGAGAACTAAGACAACCTGGGATAAGGATAGAACAAATGGTTGATTTGCAGAGGCAACCCTTATGTCCTATGAGCAGAATCACTTCCAAAGAATTCATTCAATCCATCTCTCATTGATGACTTTTTCCCTGATGACCTATGTGTCTTGTATGGGTCTCTCTTTCAAAATGTATCACATACCATGTTACCTCCATAGGGGCTGTCTGACTCATCATAACCACGAACATCTCAAAAACTACATTAACTAAATATTTGTGTTCACCTCACTGTCCTTCACTGTGCATAAATCCAATAAACAAAGAAACATTTTTAAAGAAAGCTATGATTTAAAGGTAATGTAATTTTATTCTTTTTTATTTTTTAAATTGCTTTATAATATTGTGTTGGTTTCTGCCATACATCAATATGAATCAACCATAAGCATACATATTTCCCCTCCCTCTTGAGACTTCCTCCCACCCCATCCCACCACTCTAGGTTGTCACAGTGTACCAAGTTTGAGCTCTCTGTGTCATGTAAAGAAAAATGATAAAGCTGACATGACCTTCAATAAAAGTGTAGCTCAGTAGAACCCCTTCTCAAGTGCTAAGACTGCATCATATTTCCACTTTGATAAATCAGTTTGTTCTATGGAACACAAACCAAAAACATATTTTGTGAATTCAAATTTATTTGTTATAGAATAGCTGTTCTCAAAGTAAATTTGGGTCTTCTGAGGGTCGACAAGGTTAAAACTATTTTATTGATGATGTTAAGACATGATTTGCCTTTTCATCAGGTTGACATTTGCAAAAAAAAAAAGACGGCATGTTGCAAGCTCAGTTCAGTTCAGTCACTCAGTCATATCCAACTCTTTGTGACTCCATGGATTGCAGCATGCCAGGCTTCCCTGTGCATCACCAATTCCCAGAGCTTGCTCAAACTCATGTCCATCAAGTCAGTGATGCATCCAACCATTTCATCTTTCGTCATCCCCTTTCCCTCCCACCCTGGATCTTTCCCAGCATCAGGATCTTTTCCAATGATTCAGTTATTCACAACAGATGGCCGAGGAATTGGAACTTCAGCCTCAGTTTCAGTCCTCCCAATAAGTATTCAGGACTGATTTCCTTTAGGATTGACTAGTTGGATTTCCTTGCAGTCCAAGGGACTCTCAAGAGTCTTCTCCAACACAACAGTTCAAAAGCATCAATTCTTCGGCGCTCAGCTTTATGGTCCAACTCTTACAGTTTGCTCAAATTCATGTCCATTGAGTCAGTGGTGTTATCCAACTATCTCATACTCTGTTGCCCACTTCTTCTCCTACCCTTAATCTTTTCCAGCATCAGTGTCTTTTCCAATGAGCTGGCTCTTTGCATTAGGCGGCCAAAGTATTGGAGCTTCAGCATGAGTCCTTCCAATGAATATTCAGGTTTAATTTCCTTTAGGATTGACATACAGACATATAGAAATAAGAAAGTTGCTTAAAAGAAAAGCTTTTCTGTGAAATATGCTTAAAATGATGGACTGAATAGGTAGCTGTTTTACATAGAACACCATTTTTACCCAAAAGACCAACTTATAGACAAACTGATTATTCACATTTGGGCATTTGGTTGACAGTCTCTCAAAAATGAAAAACAAGTGAGCCTATCACAACAAGGAAAACAATAGATAGTTTTGTTGCCAGCAAAGGTTTCCTCACCACTGGTAATTGAATAGCATTCTTCTACTTGACTTTTCTGATGGAACTGGTGAAATTATTAACCAGTGTGGGTTTTTTTACATATGTAATAAAATCTATTTAACTCAATAAACCAATCTTATGCAAATGACTACAAATGATTTTTTAAAAATCATGAATTTTTTAAAAAGCACAAGATTGACCAATTGATTTTAATATGATAGTGAAGGAGGATCTCATTGATATGATTTCAGATTTCACATTGTGCTTACCTTTAAGAAACTATTCCTTGTCAAATTTTGGTAAGTATCAAAGAATGTCCATATATATTTGAAACATTTGTAAAAGACTCCAACTTTCCCAACTCCATGTAATTCAACCAAACAAACCAGCAAATTAGGAATCATTGTCTAAAATTCATTGGTAGTAATATAATAATCAAATGTAATTACCTGTCAGATTCTGATTAGCACATAATTTTAAACTTAAGATCTTATAGTAAATGTTTTGAATCATCTAATCACATGATACAAGAAACCTATCTTCAAATAAAAATAATGAGATATTCTAGAAAAGAATCCCTCCTTAATTGTTCACTCTCAGAAAAATGGGATTAGAGATACTTCTCTGCTTTTTGTCATTGCATATATTTTGCAAAGTTCTTAACTTTCAATCCTCATTTGAAAATTAGAAAGGCTTAACTTACTGACTTTCAGAATACCAATCTCCCTATTATAAATAATTGGATTGCTTTTGATCATCTCATTTCTTCCCTTCCTTTCTTCATTCCAAAACTATTTATTAGGCAACTAGTCTCAATCGAGAAATGTAAAAATTAATAAAGTCAGAAACTACAGGATTGCAAAAACTATATAATGGTTAGCAAAGAATACATATGAAGATGAGTAATAGATGGTCTTTAAGTTTGAAACTTTTCAGGGCAAAAATGAATATAAACTCATTTTACCATTGTGTTCAAGCTTTTCAAAATCACTGAACCCCTTCTCTGTACTTCACTTGGCACTTGGTCACCTCTACTGGTTTCTGCATGAATAACATGCAGAAGGAAGTAAAGCGTCTACTATGATCATGAAGAGGAAAATATATGTGTCCCATTTCCATACCTCAAATTTGTACTATTTTAAATCAATATGTATTATTATTGATTTTAATTAAAACAAGGGACAAGCTAGGTTGTTGTCAAACACTCGTGCATACATGTATCTAAAAGCCAGAAAGTCATAATGCATCTCAGCTGTACTCTGTTTCACATGGCACCAGTAACAAACAGTAGTGGAAAGCAGTTTCAAAGACCCCAGATTCTTTTAGGACTCCAAGTCTAATTACAAGCAAGTTGAACATCCTAGAAATATTTATAGAAATTCACTTAAGACATAACTTCCAGCTAATTGTGGAATAATTAAACAGGACCTTTGTTTCTGTACCTGGAAAGTGAACACACTAACTACTGTATATAGGTGAGCAATGGGATGTGTGCTGGAAGGGAGAAAGTGTTCCTTTGGCATTTCTCCTTTCATTTTTTCCAAAAGATTTCTCATGGCCAAGGAGTCATCTTTCTCTATTATAGCAGACTCCTGTACATAGTCTACATGAAGCCCCCTTCCCAGCTACTTCTTCCTGAGATTCTCAGTCCCACCAAACCCACAGGGACGCTTTCTGCCTAGCTTCAGAATCCCTGTCTGCTGCTACTACCACCAAGGAATGCTGTTATTCACCATAATCCAGGAGCAGCAGTTGAATCCCAAAAGCAAACACATGGGGAAGAGGAAGAGTCAGTCATCTGTGAGCAACAGGCCATTGTAACTCCCAGGAATCACCCATAGTATCAGTCAATCATCATTCATCTTGGATTCTTGACTGAAATATGATTCAGTATCTTATAATCCTCTCTCTGAAGATAACTTACTTGATTAATAGCCTTTTAGGGAAAGTAATTTGGAATGGAAATGGAAGCTTGGTTCTGTCATTGGTCACAGGTAAGTTATTCCTCTTTTTCAGTGAGAGTGGGATAAGATGGTGGATTCTTAGAATAGTTATTTATTCTGAAATGAAATCAAATCTCAGCTACATGAGCTTGGGAAATGTATTTAACCTCTCCGAATTTCAATGTCTTCATCTATAAAATGAGAATTAAGACATCTCCTTCGGAATTGCTGTGAGGATTGAATGAGTAAATGAGCATTAATCCCTCTTGATAAGGTTAGTTCCTTTTCCTTTCTTTTTGGGTTTTAATTCCCTGCTAAAACACTCCATAAGCACATCTTTCTGCCACATCTGACAGACAGCCCTGCTATTGTAAGAATACAATAATATTTGTTAAATGTTTTTATTTGGCTCTGCCAGGTCTTAGTTGCAGCAAGCAGTATCTTTGATCTTTGTTGCAGCATGTGGGATCTTTAGTTGTGGCATGTGGGATCTAGTTCCCTGACCAGGGATTGAACCCAGGCCCCCTGCTTTCGAAGCAAGGAGTCTTAGCCACTGGACCACCAGGGAAGTCAAATAAGATTAGTAATGATTTAAATAGTTCACCCCACCAGTGTGCCTGTGTTTTTAATAGAAGGAATCATCTCATTCAGTTCAATTTAATTTGATGAATAGTTATTGAAGATATACCAAGGATAAGGTACAGAACTTGAGCTCAATGAGAAAAACACAGTGCTTGTTCTTTAGAAACATACAAGAGAGTATAGAGATGCCCAGCATGTATGTCGACCATGGTGATATGTGATGGGACAAGGAAGTGCCTCTAGATATGTGCACATGGCCTAGCAGATGTCTTAGGTGTATCTTCACACAACTCTTTTTTTTTTTTTTTTCACACAACTCTTGAATGGTGAGCCCCTTAGGAGAATTTCCATATGCCATGAAACCATAGAGAGAGAGGACACTTGGTGATTTCATGAAACACTTCAGAGCTGGTAATGTAGTAGTCCTACCACTTCCCAACTCATTGGTAGAATATGTGGCAAGCCTGATTTAGAATGTTAATACACATCAATGCAGTGCTGTAGACCTTTATCCTCTCCTGAAGTCAAAATAGGTTGTCTCACATTGAATTTAGAAAAAAAAAATTGGTAAATCTATATTGCTCCATAAACAGTACTGCACAAAGTCTGTTGCAATTCTGTGCAATTTTCTGTAATCATATATACTTAAGTGAAATTTACATTATCCTTATGAGCTGCACTATGGAAATGATTCTTTTAGGCTACAGCTATTAGAACCACCCTGGGGCCAGGACCAAATTGTCAGCACCAGGGGAAGCAATTTCATCGGGTTTCTTTTTACACAGACGCACGGCTCCTCTTAGTGCTTATGCCTCCTATTTTGTTTTTGTTTTTGTTTTTGTTTTCTCCTGGACTCATGAAGCTTGCCTCTTTGGGTAGAAATGAAAACAATTTCAAGAATGAAAAGTTTCAGCTTGTAGCTAAAAATATCTCCAATCATCAGCAGGGGAGGCAATTCCTCAGACACTTGCAACAAAGATGACCTCTTAGACAGGCTTGGTGTACAGCAGGAGATGTCTATTACTCATGAGCTCCTTTTACATGAGCTCAAAAATAAACAGCCGGTTCTCCCGGCTGGCCTCCCCACTTGAGTGGAGGCAGGGAAAGTTCTGTACAAGGAAATCTTTTCTCTTTAAACTAGGGGCCAATCCTAACCAAGTCAATTGAAGCATCTGATATATGTTAGACATTAATAGCTTTTAGTTGCAGGTGCCCAAGTGGACCAGTTTAGTGTCTTTCAACCCTGAGGACTCAGCACATTGAAGGTATTCATATTATAAGAGTGAATCAGTGCACTATGCTGTTTCTAAAAAATAAAATCAAAGATCCTTTCCACACAAGCCTCTACCTTGAATATATATCTCTCCCAAGGTCATAGGAATACATTACCATATTATAAGGCACCAAGTAAGCAAAAATTAGGAAAACGAATGCCAAGTTCAGGAAAAGTCATACTTAAAATTCCCTCCTATCTTTAAAGCTGACAGTGAAACTTATAAAGCTGAATTCACACTCTGAAAAATTGAAACCACATGGTATCCTTACCCCAGGTACCATTAGTTATGAGAAGGAAACATGCCAAATTTGCTTTTTTGAACAGAGAGGTTGAGGCAAAATATCATAAAGAACTGATAAAAAAAAATTGGAATAACAACGTAGGGTTTTCTGTTCTTCATCTCCTTACATTGGTAGCTTAATCACTTAGTCAGAATAAAGTTGTCAGTTCAGTTCAGTTGCTCAGTCGTGTCTGACTCTTTGCGACCCTGTGAATCGCAGCACGCCAGGCCTCCCTGTCCATCACCAATTCCCGGAGTTCACTCAGACTCACATCCATCGAGTCAGTGATGCCATCCAGCCATCTCATCTCGGTTGTCCCCTTCTCCTCCTGCCCCCAATCCCTCCCAGCATCAGAATCTTTTCCAACGAGTCAACTCTTCGCATGAGGTGACCAAAGTACTGGAGTTTCAGCTTTAGCATCATTCCTTCTAAAGAAACCCCAGGGCCGATCTTCTTCAGAATGGACTGGTTGGATCTCCTTGCAGTCCAAGGGACTCTCAAGAATCTTCTCCAACATCACAGTTCAAATAGACACGAAATTTTAAGACTGTATGCAGCAACAGTTAGAACCGGACATGGAACAACAGACTGGTTCCAAATAAGGAAAGGAACGTGTCAAGGCTGAATATTGTCACCATGCTTATTTAACTTATATGCAGAGTATATCATGAGAAATGCTGGTCTCAACGAAGCACAGCTAGAATTGCCAGAAGAAATATCAATAACCTCAGATATGCAGATGACACCATCCTTGTGGCAGAAAGCAAAGAACTGAAGGCTGAGCGCTGAAGAAATTGATGCTTTTGAACTGTGGTGTTGGAGAAGACTCTTGAGAGTCCCTTGGACTGCAAGGAGATCCAACTAGTCCATTCTGAAGGAGATTGGCCTTGGGATTTCTTTGGAAGGAATGATGCTGAAGCTGAAGCTCCAGTACTTTGGCCACCCCATGCGAAGAGTTGACTCATTGGAAAAGACTCTGATGCTGGGAGGGATTGGGGGCAGGAGGAGAAGGGGACGACTGAGGATGAGATGGCTGGATGGCATCACTGACTCCATGGGCGTGGGTCTGAGTGAACTCTGGGAATTGGTGATGGACAGGGAGGCCTGGCGTGCTGCAATTCATGGGGTCGCAAAGAGTCGGACACAACTGAGCGACTTAACCGAACGGAAAGAGCCTCTTGATGAAAGTGAAAGAGGACAGTGAAAAAGTTGGCTTAAAAACTAGCATTCAGAAAACTAAGATCATGGCATCCAGTCCCATCACTTCATGGCAAATAGATGGGGAAACAGTGATAGACTTTATTTTTTTATATTTTTGGCTCTAAAATCATGCAGATGGTGATTGCAGCTATGAAATTAAAAGACGCTTACTCCTTGGAAGGAAAGTTATGACCAACCTAGACAGCATATTAAAAATCAGAGACATTACTTGGCCAGCAAAGGTCCATCTAGTCAAAGCTATGGCTTTTCCAGTAGTCATGTATGGATGTGAGAATTGGACTATAAAGAAAGCTGAACGCTGAAGAATTGATGCTTTTGAATGTGGTGTTGGAGAAGATTCTTGCGAGTCCCTTGGACTGCAAGGAGATCCAACCAGGCCATCCTGAAGGAAATCAGTCCTGAATATACGTTGGAAGAACTGATGTTGAATCTGAAACTCCAATACTTTTTGGCCACCTGATGAGAAGAATTGACTCATCTGAAAAGACCATGCTGAGAAAGACTGAAGACAGGAGGAGAAGGGGATGACAGAGGATAAAATGGTTGGATGGCATCACTGACTCAATGGACATGAGTTTAAGTAGGCTCTGGGAGTTGGTTATAGACAGGGAGGCCTGGCATACTGCAGTCCATGGGGTCACAAAGAGCCGGATATGACTGAGTGACTGAACTGAACTGAACTGAATTTAGGGGTGCCAAACTTTATTTTTTAAACAAACCATTACAATATCTACTTTGAATCCGCATTGTACCTGGTGTTAGGAAATACAGTCTTGATCAATTGCAGGAAAATAGAGTAATATAAAGTTTATTGCTATAAATTCAGAATTACCCTTATGATTTCATCTCCTAACTCATTTCATCACTTGGATGATGGCACCTGAGTTTCATGGTGTACTCCAGGCTGTGTCAAAGGAATGTGGGTGGGACAGCAGAGTTATGTGTCATCTGCTGAGATGCATATTATTGATTCTAGTCCATCCCTATTGCTTTTCCTCCATTTTTGCATCCATTGAGATGTCTGAATTCCCAGCTGCTGAGGATATTCCCTTATCTTCACCATGAGACTCTCTAGGTCTTTCCATTTTCAGTGCCACATTTGACCATTTACCATAGTAAAATATTTGGCTATACCATGGTACATGGGACATCTCAGGGACTCAGAGGATGCCTAATGTGTATCTTCCTTAGACATATTCCTGTCCCTCCCATACCACAATAGAGCAGAGAACTTGGGAGCGTGCCCATTCTCCTCTCCCAGAGATGACAGTGGAAATAGGGTAGGATATAACAGGGTGAAGTTCTGGCTGAGATCTGCTTAAGAAGTTTATTATCTTTCTTCCTGTCCAGTTCTTCTTCCCCTTAATAAAGCTGAAGGATCTCATTGAGGAGTTGGGAAAAGTGATGACAACTAGTTTGTCCTTGTCAAACACATATTCTTAGATATTTTAATTAATATTTCATATCACTGCCATACCTTAGGTGTAAAGTCATTAATAAAAATAAAATACTTAACTACTCTCCCTTTCCTCAAAGAACTAATGTCATAAAACACTATGGAAAAGTAAGCAGACAAGATAAGGACATCGACTGGAAATGATGAATTTAAGAATTCATTGATTATTATTTTTATTTGAAAGACCTCTTCTATACTGTCCCAGTTTTTCTCTTTTTTCCCTCTATTCTCCATTCCTTCTTTTCTTTTTGAGCAAATGGTATTACAAATAGGCACTGTATTTGTACAGTGATTGGCCTAAATGCCTTTCCATAGTCTCACAACTCTTGACTTCTCTGAGTTTTTTCATGATTGTTCATCACAAACTGTCCCTCTGTCCCCTCTATTCTGAGTATTGTTCTCATTTGCTCTTCTGGTATTTCATTCTCCCTTTTTCTATCCCAGAACATCACAATCTTTTTACTTTGTAAAAGATCATAATATTTATTAGAAACTAAGGATGGCATCACCGACTCAACGGACATGAGTTTGAGTAAGCTCCGGCAGCTGGTGATGGGCAGGAAAGCCTGGCATACTGCAGTCCATGGGGTCTTAAAGAGTTGGACATGTCTGAGCAACTGGACTGAACTGAACTGGAGGGATAAATGAGTGACTTCTGGTCATGGTCAGGCAACCTGAGCTTGAGTGATCTAGTATCTAGACATATCTCTAACCTTTTTGTGGAATACTATTGAACCTCAGTGAATCAATTAAGAATATTTGATCTGGTCAAATCTCCATTAACCATCAAAATCTTATTCCTCTTCCAAGTCATCCATGAAGCACTTATCAACTATTGTACCCTATTATGATCTCTTAAGAAGCACTTCAAGGATCCTCTGTGCCACTCATTTTAACTGTTTGTCCTAAATCTCTTAACATGATTATCTTTTTGTTTTGAGTGTGTTAATGCCAATCATATTTTAAGATACTTGAGGATAAAGGTGCCATGTTTTCTGGAACTAGAACAACTTCTAAAATTCCAGGCTTGAAAATTTACAAAAGCTCAAAAATTATGAAGAAAAGCATTGCATAATGGAAAGAATATGGGCAGAGTGATCAGAATTCAAACCCTTCTTTCATCACTTATTGGCTGGATAAATTTAAAAAAGTCAAATTGTGAATGCTGTGAGGATCAAATAAAATGACAACATCTAGTAAACTTTCAGATGAGTAGTAAGATGGCGGAGGAATAGGACAGGGAGACCACTTTCTCCCCCACAAACTCATCAAAAGAACATCTCAACGTTGAGTAAAATCTACAGGGCAACTTCTGAATGTTGGCAGAGGACATCAGGCATCCAGAAAAGCAGAACATTGTCTTCAAAAACAGGTAGGAAAAACACAAAAGACAAAACAAGAAACAAAGGAGGTAGGGAGGGAGCTCCATCCCGGGAAGGGAGTCCTGTCCGGGAAGAGAGTTTTAAAAAGAGAGAAGTTTCCAAACGCCGGGAAACACTCTCACTGCCGAATCTGTGGCAAGTCTTGGAAGCACATAACAGGGAAGAAAAATAAGTGGGTGATTAGGACCAATAGATTACGAGCCCAATGGTAACTCGCCCAGCGGAGCAGAGCAGACGCCTGCATCCGCCACTAGCAAGTGGGGGCTGGGCGAGGAGGCGCGGGAGATGCGGGCGGCAGCGCTTCTTAAGAATCGGGCCAGAACGCCCGCGCGAAACCGAGCGAACTAACTCAGGCTAGCACACCAGACTGTGGGACAGTTATCACGCAAAAAGCTCTAACATAAGACACCGCCAGGACCGCGCACAGAACAAAGGACAGAATGGAAACAGCCGGCTGCAGACCAGCTCCCGCTGGCGACAGACAGCCAGAGCCATAGGGGCTGGAGCGTGGCAATCACAGCCCCGGAGGGACTTTGCTGATCAAACTGCAGGCGGGCTTTTTTGCTGGCTGAGGCTCCATGGGGTGCTGGACAGTCACAATTTGCCTGACAAAAGGGTCGCGGGGGTACACCCAGAAAACTGAGCAGCAGGAAAGGCCGATAAGCCACGCGACTGCGCTTGCCAAACACCTGAGCTGCTTGGTCCTGGGAAGGGCACAAAGCGCGGGCCCAATCGAGTCTGCGACTGCCTGGGTGCTGAGCCTGAGAGGCTTAGACCAGGGAGGTGCATGCAGCCTAGGGCCGGCCTCAGACGGTCCCCGGCGGAGAAACATAGAGCCCGAGCGTTGTGTGCCGGGTGTAGGGGCAGGCCCAGCGGGGCTGAGACACTGCAAATACATGCCAGAGCTATTTGGTAGCAGCATCCCTCCCTCCCCTCAGCGCGACTGACCAAGTGAGCCTAAAAAAGAAAAAAAAAAAAAGTGACTTCCACCGCCCCCCTGTGTCAGGGTGGAAATCGGACACTGAAGAGACCAGCAAACAGAGGAAGCTGAACAGAGGGAACTGCCTTCGAAGTGACCCCACGCTGCCTACAACACCAGAGAAAGTCCCAGAAATATCGTTACTATTTTTTCGATGGTTCTCTTTTTTTATTACTATTATTATTATTTTGGTAGATGTTTTTGTTTGATTGTTTTTTCTTCCTTTCTTTTTCTTCTCCCTTTTTTAAAAAATTTTAAGTCCTCTATTTCTCTTTTAATTTAAATTTTTATAACCTACTATCACTTTAAAAAAAAGACCCTATTTTTAAAGCAAATGCCATATATACATATATATACAATTTTTTGTTTGTTTTTTTGAG
>SJXQ01003400.1:0-11079 GCA_006408695.1 Aepyceros melampus
ATGCTGGGAGGGATTGGGGGCAGAAGGAGAAGGGGATGACCGAGGATGAGATGGCTGGATGGCATCACTGACTCAATGGCCGTGAGTCTGAGTGTACTCCGGGAGTTGGTGATGGACAGGGAGGCCTGGCGTACTGCGATTCATGGGGTCGCAAAGCGTCTGACACGACTGAGCAACTGAACTGAACTGAACTTGATGACCAGGGAAGTTGAATATTTATTGATTTTTTTTGTATTTGTATATGTGTGTGGTTTTATGTGTTGCTGTAAGGATGATAATTATTTGAATGGACATGTCTAGTATTTCATTCCCAGGAGTTCTTAGGTCATGAGTTGTATAAGAAGGAGTTATATAAGGGATATCGAATGACATTCCTTGTATGTGGAAACTAAAATGAAATGATACAAATAAACTTATTTATAAAACAGAAACAGACTCACAGATGTAGAGAAAAAACTTATGTTGATTTGAGGGGAAGAATGTGGGGGTAGGGATTGTTAGGGACTTTGGGATCAACATGTACACACTGCTATATTTAAAATGAATAACCAACAAGGACCTGCTATATAGCACATGGAACTCTGCTCCATGTTATGTGGCACCTTGGATGGGAGGTGGGTTTGGGTGAGAATGGATACATGCCATCCATGGCAAATAGATGGGGAAACAATGAAAACAGCGAGAAACTTTGTTTTCTTGGGCCCCAAAGTCACTGAAGATGGTGACTGCAGCCATGAAATTAAAAGACGCTTGCTTCTTGGAAGAAAAGCTTATGATCAACCTAGACAGCATGTTAAAAAGCAGAGACATTACTTTGCCAACAAAGGTCCATGTTGTCAAAGCTATGGTTTTTCCAGTAGTCATGTATGGATGTGAGAGTTGGACTATAAAGAAAGCTGAGTGCCAAAGAATTGATGCTTTTGAACTGTGGTGTTGGAGAAGATTCTTGAGAGTACCTTGGACTGCAGAAGATCCAACCAGTCCATTCTAAAGGAGATTAGTCCTGGATGTTCATTGGAAGGCTGATGTTGAAGCTGAAACTTAATACTTTGGCCACCTGATGTGAAGAGCTGACTCATTTGAAAAGACCCTGATGCTGGGAGGGATTGAAGGTGGGAGGAGAAGGCAATGACAGAATATGAGATGATTGGATGACATCACTGACTTGATAGACATGAATTTGAGTAAGCCCCGGGAGTTGGTGATGGACAGGGAGGCCTGGCATGCTGCAGTCCATAGGGTTGCAAAGAGTTGGACACGACTGAATGACTGAACTGACTGAACTGGATACATGAGTATGTATGGCTGAGTCCCTTTGCCGTCCATTTGAAACTATCAAAACATTTTTAATTGGCTGTATATATATATTATATATATAATAAAAAATAAAAAGTTTTTTTGAAAAGGAGAAAGAGGATGTGCAGGATTGTGGTTGACTCATGAGCTCTGGAGTTAGGCTTTCTGGATTTGAACCCAGCTTCCTGAGGAATGCCCCATCTGCTGAACTCAGGCAAAGGAAGGGCATTTAAACTTTGAGACAGTCACCCAGTTATGAGAGTAAAGATGAATAAGGCTCTCAAAAAGTAACCATGGCTGGCAGCTGTGCCCCCAGAACTCATTCCTAAAATAAGGTGTGAGTCAAGTGCTCCGTTGATTCACCATTTTGAGACAGCTCTCTAAAACTTACAGTCGTGATTTCTCACAAAATCATCTCACTGCAAATGAGGACATAAATTCTGTTGAAAAAAGAGAAGGGAAGAAAGGGCCAGAGGGTATTTCTAACATAATCTAGTGGTTTTAGAATCTTTACCTGTGATATTCTCTCTTGAAAAGTTATTGAATAATAAGGTACAGTATGAGTGACATAAATTGAGATGCCCTGTTATGAATTGTCTTATTGCAAGAAAGAACAAAAGTTTCATTTACTAATTTTGTTTTCACCTTTATTTTAATGAACAATGTTTGACCTACTTATCGATTTATTCCACACTGGTGTTAAGAATTTAGCTTGTGATTTTAGTCACTCCTGTTAAAATAATAGTGGTTTCCTCCTTCCAGAGACTTTGTCAAAAAATGTTATTTTTTCCACCTCAAATATAGATCTGGCCTACAAATACTGAAGTGATAATTAGGGCTTGTGCAAGATTGTTTCATTTGAAAAATTAGCTGCTTTTTTTTTTTTTTAAAAGGATTTACTTTCCAAATTGTTCTGGTTTGAGTGTTTAGCTAAAAGCATTTTAAAGTGATGGCTTACATAAATGATTTAAGTAAGAAATGAGTGAGAGGAAAAATGAAAAATATTATTCAATGACCCCTTTTGTGTTTCTGGTTATAATTTTTATAAATGCATTTTTGCTTGTATCGTTATTGTAGTTTGAGCATGTAATATATGTCAGTCTCCTAAAATTAGAATATATTCATATTTCCCCATAGCCTTTCACAATGTCCCTAGAAAATCCAGGTGCACAACCAAAAATTAGTAAAAGTGAGAGACTGTGATTGCCAAGGTATTGAAAATTTCTGGCGAGAGGCCACCATAATCAGAAGAAACTGCCCTAGCAACATTAGTTAAGGTGAACTCTTTTGAGAGTTTTGAAGTATGAAGGGAATCATATTTCTTTTTTATTCAGGTGAGCTGTTGCCATTTCTAATACCTCTTCCAGAACTAGGCTCCTCATTCCATAAAATAAAAATTTCACACATTTTTCTGCCATTTCCATTCCTATATCCCCCAAAGTTTTTCACAAGTATCTTCTCTCCACATTCCTCCATAGGCCACATCCTTCCCTTACTCCAGGCATTTGCTCTGGCCTCTCTTGTTGCCTGGAATGCCCTCCCCATCCTTCTTTATGTGGCTCATTTTCTGCCTTCTTGGTGAAGCTTGTTTTCTATTATAGCATTTATTACCTCATTACATTGTGATTAGCTGTCCACCTGTCTCCTCCAGTAATCGTGAGCACCTCATGGGACCTTGTCCTATTCATCTCTGTATCCTCTGCCTATGCACACAATGCCTGCCACACAAGAGGTGCTCATTAAATGATGGTTGAGTCACTGAGCCAGAAGTTAAAATATGAGCATCATTTTGCAGGGTTAGAAATGTTCTGCCCATGTAGTTGCTTGACATTATCCTGCCATAGTCTAAGAAAGTGAAAAATGCCTTGTGTTCAGTAGTTCTTCCTGATGGCTTTATGATTGAGTTCTTGATTGGGCCCTGCTTGGAGAGGCTGGATAACCTGCCACCAGATGTTCTGTAATTCCCTTCTTTATTACAGCGACTAGTTTCCTCTGATTTCTCTGGGATCACTTTATCTCAAGGTGTGCCTTTTAATGCTGGCCAGAATTGATAGCTTTTATTCCTCAGCTAAAGGAGAACAAGCCATATGGTAGTTTAAGATTTGCAAAGGTTTATAAATTGGTGGCAAATAAACTGGCCTTTTATATGCAACAGCCTGATAAGGCAGGAGAGAATTGGCATAGCAAATACACAAGTGCAGAGGAGTATTAAAGGTGTACTAAGTGGCATGGAATTAAGATCATGTGTTGCATTTAACAAAGTGCTCCCAGTAAAAGGGGTTTGATCTAGTGCCCAATAACCCAGAATAATGAGAAAGCTGTAGGTTAATGTGTGTACTTTGAGGTCTTTATCGTAGAAAGAAAGAAAGATTGAGCTAAATCATGTCCAACTCTGTGACCCTATGGACTGTAGCCTGCCAGGCTCCTCTGTCCATGGGATTTCCCAGGCAAGAATACCGGAGTGGGTTGCCATTTCCTTCTCCATGGGATCTTCCCGACCCAGGAACTGAACCCAGGTCTCCAGCACAGCAGGCAGATTCTTACTGCCTAAGCTATGCAGGAAGAGTGGTTGCAGAACATCCGGCAACTGATATAGACTTACAACACATAAGAGCTGGAAAGAAAACTAGGCATCACTTAAAGTTCACCTGTCACATTTTAGAGAGAAAATGTCCTTAAGTGGTTCAGGTAAGAGCATAGTACAAGAAGGTATTCCAGCTAAAACCCAGAATCTATATCTTTTGACTCCAAATCCAGTTCTTTATTTCATACTCTGCTATCTTCTTAAGGAGCATCAGAGAAATTATGTATGGACAAAAGTCCTTCTCTTACAAACTATTGACATCAGTAAATTACTTTTTTTTCCTGTCAACCGTAGTCATTTTCTTTTAATGGTAGGGGGGAAATTCTGCCTAAAATATCAGGGTGCTTTTTAAATTGTCATTCTTAACTTTTCAAATATGCTGTTGAGTTTCAGGGATGAGCTGTATATGCTCAGAAGACATTTTAGATGCAGGACCTTGATCAGCTTTATTCACTAGTTTTCAGTTAATGCTGTGAATGAATATCTCAGAGTTAGGACTAGCCCTGCTTTCCTAGTGATGACTAGAGGTTAAAATTCAATTTGTTGGAAGAAAACTGAAAACTGAAGCAAATCCAGCCTCCTTGGTACCGAACACCAAATTAAGTTTCGGAGACAAGAGTTTTGGGTGAAGTAGAAAAGAACAGCTTTATTGTTTTGACAGGCAAAGGGGGCCACAGTGAGCTAATGCCTTCAAAACTGTGTGTGCCCACCTGGAGTGGGTAGTGAGAAG
Organism: Aepyceros melampus; assembly: GCA_006408695.1. Classification (NCBI taxonomy): domain Eukaryota; kingdom Metazoa; phylum Chordata; class Mammalia; order Artiodactyla; family Bovidae; genus Aepyceros; species Aepyceros melampus. The sequence continues at coordinate 4,611 of SJXQ01003400.1, forward strand.
TTTTATAGAAATGCTTCAAAGAGGGATGATCATCTCATGGACATTCTTCTGATGATTCGAGTCAGTGTCATTAGCCTTCTGGTTCCAACTGAGTCTGGGGTCTATATGCTTGTGGGCAGCATCCCATTAATTTCTCTCAGCTGGTGGGGTTTGTAGTATCTGCAAAACAGCTCAAAGATATTGTTATGTGTATCCTTTGATGGGGAACCAGGAGCTTGCTCCAAGGCTGCACTATTGTTTCTCTGACCATTTGTTCCTCTCTTGTCTCTGCATCCCTTCCCTTTCCTAATTGCCAACTTTTTGAACCTTCATTGGAAGTGGCGGGGGTCGAGGCGGGGGAGGTCATGGATGCTGAATGAAACCTATTTCCTGTCATCAAGAGATGAGTAACACCAAAAGACTTTCCTACCCAGGATTCCCACAGAGTCCTGCTCAGTATCAGAACAAGTGATGCCAGCTGTAAAACTGATTGTCTCTGCCAGTTGTCCTAAGGGAGGAGTATTTGATCTTAATGCTAAAATCAGAGCTGAGACTGTGATGAATATGTTTGAATGTCTTTTAGGACTTAAAGGTCTAGTTTTAGAAATTGAACTACAGAGAGAGGAAAGAAGATGTTTTGAAGTTTATTTTTGCACATTATGACTTTTTATTATACTAAATCAGAGAAAGTAAACAGCATTTTAATTTTCTTATTCAAATAAACAGGGTTCAACTTTGCTTACTGCTTCCTAAAAATGAAAGCATATTGAGAACATTTCGAAGTTTAAGTGAAAAATAAAGCTCATATTCAAAATGGCATATGCTAAATGATTTTAAATTTAGAAATTGAGTCGTTCACAAACTGAATTCGAGTCACAATCCCTGTTGGGTTAGGCAGCTATTATCTGTGTTCTGGAAATGTTAGAGTTAAGCCCAATTCTCCTTTGAAGTTTCTGTGTTAAATACTGTGTTCTTGCATTATAAAAAGCTCCAAGGATGATTAACAGGCCCCGACTCAAGGAAACAGTCTTAAAAAGTAACCTTTTAAAGTTTTAGCTGACATCACTAATAGGCAGTTTATCTGTAGCTGTAAAACCTAGCACAAACTTTTTTTTCTCTCCTTGTTTCTCCATAACTCTCTTCATTGAAAATTGTTCCTAGTTAATTCTATTAATTATATCATGTCTTGCTGTTTTTCTTGGAGTGTGTGATAATGGTGTAATTTTTCTTACTATTATAGATAAGGCTGGTGCTTTGAATGAATGTGTTGGAGGTATTTTAATTCCTTTGGGTAGATGTTCTCATTTTAATTATTTCTTTGGATTTGCTACAGCCTAATATTTTCTTTTAGAAAAAGATAGGACAAATAAAACTGGATATTTATAATACTTACTGAATGTTATTAAATCACATACTTAGTGAAGGTTGGCATTTTTTGCTTAAATAGAAAGTGTGAAGGCAGAATGCCATCATGGTCTAGACTATCTGGATGTTGTATTAGCCAGTAGAAATGAAAATACTTATCATAAGCTGCATTTGAATTGTTTAAAAAACAGTTCAATTCTACATAAACTATTGGATTAGTCCATGAAGTAAGTAATGTTTTTACTGTTTTTTTTTGATTAATATGTCCTATTAATTTTGCTGCTAGTCACAGTTTTAATAAATTGAATTATTTTAGGTGAAGCTTTTCTCCTAATGAGTTCAAACTCATCCCCTTTTCCACCTCATCCCGTGGTTCTAAATGAGACATTGTAGGGACAAAGAACTGTTTTTGTTTTGTAATGAGGAACATTAGGTTGAAGGTGATTATCATAAACTTAGGTTGAACAAGAGAAGAAAGGAAGATTCTTTCACTGTTCTCTGGGTATCTTTGTCATATTATAGTGTTTTTGCTGGTAGTTAGCTAAGCCCTTTTATTTCCTAGAAAAAATGACTAGGCTAGGTGTTATTTTAGAATATTGACTTTGATCCCTGTTTAATTTCATTCATTTAATTGGCTCTTTTATTTTTTTAACCAGTAGAGGCTATTTCCTATCTTCATTGTATCAATGTTTTTTCTGGCCTTGTATCATTCTCCAGTTTGATAAATATACTGTTTTAATTTTTATACATTTTGCTCCAGATACTATAAAGTAGCTTATAAGGCACAGAAAATACACAAGATAACATCAGTTAAAAGTAAGGCTCTACAAAGAAAGAAAAGCAATGGTAGGGCTTTAAAATGGAGCAAGGACCAGACTGAAAAATTATATCATAATAGCAAGTGCAAGATATCAAGTAAAAATTAATAGGACTTGTTTATATAGTTAGAAGTACATCTAATTTTTTTAAATTTATTTTTTGTTTTCTATTGGAGTATAGTTGATTTGCAATGTTGTTTTAGTTTGAGGTGTACAGCAAAGTGATTCAATTATACACACATACATTATTTTTCAGATTTATTTTCCCACATAGGTTATTACAGAGCATTCAGTTCCCTGCTGTTGTTGTTGTTGTTTAGTCACTCAGTCATGTCTGACTCTTTGCGACCCCATGGACTGCAGCATGCCGGCCTTCCCTGTCTTCACTATCTCCCAGAGTTTGTTCAGATTCATGTCCATTGTATTGGTGATGCCATCCAACCAACTCATCCTCTTGTCTACCCATTTTCCTCATGCCCTCAGTCTTTCCCAGAATCAGGTCAAGGTCTTTTCCAGAGAGTTGGCTCTTCACAGCAGGTGGCAAAAGTATTAGAGCTTCACCATCAGTCCTTCCAGTGAATATTTAGGACTGATTTCCTTTAGGATTGACTGCTTTGATTGCTGTCCAAAGGACTCTCAAGAGTCTTCTCCAACACCACAGTTCAAAAGCATCGATTCTTTGGCGCTCAGCCTTGTTTATGGTCCAACTCTCACATCCATACATGACTACTGGAAAAACCATAGTTTTGACTCTCTGGGACCTTTCTCAGCAAAGCGATGTCTCTTCCTTTTAATATGCTGTCTAGGCTTGTCATTGCTTTTCTTTCAAGTAACAAGTGTCTTTTAATTTCCTGGCTGCAGTCACTGTCCGCAGTGACTTTGGAGCCCAAGAAAATAAAGTCTGTCACTGTTTCCATTGTTTTTCCATCTATTTGCCATGAAGGGATGGGACCAGATGCCATGATCTTTGTTTGAATGTTGAGTTTTAAGCCAGATTTTTAACTCTCCTCTTTGACCTTCATCAAGAGGCTCTTTAGTTTCTCTTCACTTTCTGCTTTTAGGGTTGTGTCATCCGCATGTCTGAGGTTATTGATGTTTCCCCCAGCAATCTTAATTCCAGTTTGTGATTCATCCAGCCTTGCATTTCACATGATACACTCTACATAGAGGGTTTCCCAGGTGGTGCTAGTGGTAAAAAAAAATCCCTCCTGCCAATGCAGGAGACATAAGGGACAGGGATTTGATCCCTGGGTCTGAGAGATGCCATGGAGTAGGGAGTAGGGCACGGTAACCCACTCCAGTATTCTTGCCTGGAGAATCCCATGGACAAAGGAGTCTGTCATGCTCAGCCCATAGGGTCACAAAGACATAGAAGTTAAATAAGCAGGGTGACAATATACAGCCTGATGTGCTCCTTTCCCAGTTTGGAACCATGTCTGTAACACGTTGTTCCATGTCCGGTTCTAACTGTTGCTTCTTAACCTGCATATAGGTTTCTCAGGAGGCAGGTAAGGTGGTCTGGTATTCCTGTCTCTTTAAGAATTTTCCACAGTTTGTTGTGATCTACACTGTCAAAGGTTTTAGCATATTCAATGAGGCAGAAGTATATGTTTTCCTGAAATTCCCTTGCTTTCTCTGTGATCTAGCAGATGTTGGCAATTTGGTCTCTGGTTCCTCTGCCTTTTCTAAATGCAGCTTGTACATCTGAAAATTCTCAGTTCATGTACTGTTGAAGCCTAGCTGAAGGGTTTTGAACACTGCCTTGCTGTCATCTGAAATGATGTGAAAATTACTGCACACATGCAGTTGTACAATAGTTTGAACATTCTTTGGGATTGCCCTTCTTTGGGATTAAAATGAAAACTCACCTTTTCCAGTCCTGTGGCCACTGCTGAGTTTTCCAAATTTGCTGGCATATTGGATACAGAACTCTAACAGCATCATCTTTTAGGATTTGAAATAGTTCAGCTGGAATTCCATCACCTCCACTAGCTTTGTTCATAGTAATGCTTCCTAAGGGCCACTTGACTTCACACTCTAGGATGCCTGGCTGTAGGTGAGTGATCACTCCACTGTGATCACGGGTCATTAAGATCTTTTTTGTATAGTTCTGTGTATTCTTGCCTTTGTACATCTGAAAATTCTCAGTTCATGTACTGTTGAAGCCTAGCTGAAGGGTTTTGAACACTGCCTTGCTGTCATCTGAAATGATGTGAAAATTACTGCACACATGCAGTTGTACAATAGTTTGAACATTCTTTGGGATTGCCCTTCTTTGGGATTAAAATGAAAACTCACCTTTTCCAGTCCTGTGGCCACTGCTGAGTTTTCCAAATTTGCTGGCATATTGGATACAGAACTCTAACAGCATCATCTTTTAGGATTTGAAATAGTTCAGCTGGAATTCCATCACCTCCACTAGCTTTGTTCATAGTAATGCTTCCTAAGGGCCACTTGACTTCACACTCTAGGATGCCTGGCTGTAGGTGAGTGATCACTCCACTGTGATCACGGGTCATTAAGATCTTTTTTGTATAGTTCTGTGTATTCTTGCCACCTCTTCTTAATCTCTTCTGCTTCTGTTATGTCCTTATTGTTTCTGTCCTTTATTGGGCCCATTTTTGCATGAAATGTTCCCTGGGTATCTCTATTTTCTTGAACAGATCTCTAGTCTTTCCCATTCTGTTGTTTTCCTCTGTGCTATACAGTAAATCCTTGTTGATTATCTATTTTGTATATAATAGTGTATATGGTAATACCAAACTTCTAGTTTTTCCACCCCCGCTCATAGTACATGTAATTTAAAGGAAAATAATGATTAAGTGAAACACAACTATTCTTGCTATTACAACTAGACAGAATTTTATCTTAGGTACCGTGTTGTTGTTTTTAATTTTTTTTAATTTATTTTTTAATTGAAGGATACTTGCTTTACAGAATTTTGTTGTTTTCTGTCCAACATCAACATGAATCAGCCATAGGTATACATATGTCCCTTCCCTCTTGAACCTCCCTCCCATTTCCCTTTCCATCTCACCCCTCTAGGTTGATACAGAGCCCTGTTTGAGTTTCCTGAGACGTAATGCAAATTCCCATTGGCTATTTGTTTTACATATGGTAGGCACCCTGTTTTAATTGGAAGGAAAAACTCTTTATAACTGTGGTGTAGGTTTTTTCCAAGAGCATACTATTCTTGGAACATTAAAAGACTAGTTGGGCTCCTTAATAATTTTTTTTCACTCAAAGTTTTGTTGAATACTTGGAAGTCATGAGTTTAAGATTGTCTTCTAAGATGCAAATGGGAATGTAGACGTTCAGAATTGTCTGTTGTACCCAGATCCTTGCCCCTTAACCACAGTGAGCTCAGGATGTAGTCCCTGTCTTCATTTATGGGCTTGATAAAGATATTGAACAGGATAGGATCAAAGACAGCAAAGTGTTATCAAGTCCAAGCTTGCTCTGCTCTCGTATAACCCGCCAATAAATCGGAGAGGAGTTGTTGAGGTAAGGAATATGACTTTATTCAGAAAGCTGGCAGACTAGTGTCTCCAAAAAACAATCTTATCAGAGTCTTAGGGAAGGGAGTAAGGAAGTAAAATAAAGTGGCCATTAATCTTGCACCGTCTCCTGGAATGACTAGACTTGGGAAGGGGATGGGTTAATTTTTCCCTTCCTGTAGCCATCCAAGGGTAGACTGGGTCCTGAATAATAGCCCTTTGGTTTAACATTGAGGCAGAGAGGCAGGCCATTATGTATAGACAGTATCCTTTTAGTGAACAAAAACAGTGAGAAGGAAAGGTTAAAATAGAACAGATGCAACATTTAGTCAGATTTTATTCTTCCCTGTAACAAAGCACTAGAATAGGGGTCCTTTTTTAATGTAGGGTCTCACTGAGGCTGGAGGGTAGAAATGGGTTGATGTTTAGGGACAAATCCTCCATAATCCTTAGAGGGATTTTACAGGTCAGTAAATATTTTTGTGTGTGGACAGATGTTGTAGCTTTCATCAGATTCTTAAGCAAGTACTTGCTTCCTTCAAAGTTAAGAACTGCAGTATCAGAGGCCTCTAAGACTTTGTCAAGCCATCCAGTAGTTTTGTGGTCCTTCTGTTATCTGTCTGTCTCTACATCAGAGCAGACTCCCTGTTTTCTTCATTGTTGTATCTAGTAGGTGCTTAATTCATATTGGTTGATTTTATTTTTTTTAATTATTTTTAATTTTTAGTTTGTTTTGCTTTACAATGCTGTATTTGTTTTGCTATACATTGACATGAATCAGCCATGAGTGTACATGAACCCCCAATCCCG